>VUQI01042573.1:0-11043 GCA_015106735.1 Paratilapia polleni | reverse complement strand
TGGTTTAATTACTGCCGTCTTAAAGGCCTGTGGTACGTACCCCATTAATAAAGATAGATTGAGTATATTTAAGATTGAAGCATTAATTAATGGTAGGACTTCTTTGAACAATCTTGTAGGGATGGGGTCCAATAGACACGTTGATGGTTTAGAGGAAATAATTATTGAAGTTAACTCAGAAAGATCAATCGGAGAGAAAGAGTCTAAATAAGAATCGGTATTTTTGAAAGTTGCAGTAGATAACAAGACGTCTGTGGGACGGCTGTGAATAATTTTTTTTCTAATGGTTAAAATTTTATTTGTGAAGAAATTCATGAAGTCATTACTAGTCAGAGTAAAAGGAATGTTTGGCTCAACAGAGCTCTGACTCTTTGTCAGCCTGGCTACAGTGCTGAAAAGAAACCTGGGGTTGTTCTTGTTTTCCTCGATCAGTGAGGAATAGTAAGATGTCCTAGGTTTACGAAGGGCTTTCTTATACAGCAACAAACTATTTCATCCTTGGATGAACTATAGACTCCAATTAGTTGAGGTGAAGCCTAGCAGACAGCTAGCACCTACAGCCAGCTATGTCGCCATCCACCTGTCAATCAAAGAGGCCACGCCCCCAATAATGCAAACTTTAAGCCTTAATACAATTTAAACAGGTGAGTTATCAACAGGTGTTATGAAGGGGGAAATTAGCTACAACAATTAGCTATTTCTGCTGTAAAGTTGGACATTTTAACATGGGAGTCTATGGGGACTGACTCACTGCTGGTGGACATTAACGTCTAGTGGACGTTAGAGGAACTGCATTTTGAGGACACTGGATTCATTTTTTCAGTCCTGGAGGTTGCAGTTTGCTGATCACATTCATAGATTATGAAGATTTAAGCTTACAACGTTGTTAATCCTTCAATCCTACCTTTTATGGAGTGTGTTAAATGTTCAGACTTGTACATTTATTAATTCATTAAAACTTCAGGTAAATCTTTGTAGGTAACATGTTGTCTTCAGACATCTGTAATCTGTAATCCTCGCTGTAATGCACCTCGGGCCCAAAGTCATCTTAAAAATCCGACGGGACTTTTCTGTTTATTTCATCACTCGCTGGCTCACTGAGAGACATCAAGAGAAGAAAATGCACTCATGTGGAACTGAATGTACTGAAGTGAGTCAGTACCAAGAGGAAAAAAAATCCTGGAGCAGCGAGTTAAAAGCTGTCAGGAGGAGTGCAGCCTCCTGCTACAGGTAAGTCTGCTTTGGAGAAAACAATAGAGGAGAGAAAGATGGCAAAGTGGTGACACAACAAAGAGACAAGAGTTTACAGGACACGTCTGAGACGATGCACTCCTCAGATGCTGACGTTCTGCTGTCACTGAACAGGATATATTTATTCACCTGAAACTGAATTTCTTCAGTTCAGCTGAGCTCTGCAGAAAGCTGCTGAAGGGGGATGCTCCCCTCTGAGTCTTTATAACCAACAGAGTCTCCTACACTTGCAGTTTGTGAAATAATCATGACTTTTAATCTATTGACTTGTGTTTCTGGACACAATTTTTCATCTCTCTGGTCTCATATGTACTGATTCCTGTCCATGTACACTACACAAAATGAATATTTTTCACTCTCAAAACAACAAAAGTCCACATTTGGACGATACAAAGCCCCACAATAAAAACATACTAGTGGCCTCTCAAGAAAAATAACCACCTGCCTCTTTCACTACTTTCCTTATGCTTTTAAGTTCAATAACAGGAGTGGGTGTAAGTTTTCTGCAAAGTAGATCATGTCCAAGGTGTGTGGTAAGAAAACGGTGTTCTCCCTCAAACCCTGGGTTTTGTCCTGTCAAGACCCAGAGCACATAAACAAGTAACCGAACTTCCACCACTGGAACAGGAAAAATAAGTCAGGAAATATCAAAAAGCAGAAAGAAAGATCAAATGTGAGGAAAACTTTTTGTACCAAAATTCATGAAAATCCATTAAATCCATTGCCATTTGAACCCAGACAGACACAGTGACACAACTACTTTTATAAACATCAACCATGTTTGTTACACTGTGTGATCACACAGCACTGCTTCTGACATCTGAACATCTACTGCTGCCCATTTCCATTATATTTCACTTTGATGTGAAGCAAAAGCTGCACATCACTTAGATGGAGTGACATGATTATGTTCTTACTCTATTATAGGCTTGTGTGTTATATACAGTTAGTTTGATTGCCTTCATCAAAGGCAGAGACCCTGCTGTGGCAGCCTGCAGCCATCTGCATGCACACACAGGGGCTGCCTCTTCAACATTTGAGGTGGAGACAGAAAGTAGAGCTCAGACATCCACTTCAAAACATACCTGATCGCTCTCTCTGCAAAACTGCAAAAAGTTTTACTATTCTGCACAAACACACGCACACACACATGCATGGCGCTATTACAGAACGTGTTTTTAAATCTTCAAGTTTTGTTTGTTGTCTCAGGAAGCACTGAGCAGATGGCAGTGTGTGCTTTAGATGAAAAAGAATAGATTTGTCCACAGTTAATAATTTTATTTAAAACTGCTGCTCTTATAATTGTTATTTCTTCTTCCGGCTGCTCCTTTTAGATGTCACCACAGGGGATCATCTGCCTCCATCTCACCCTATCTCTGCCTCCATCCTCTCACACCAACCTTCTGCATGTCCTCCTTCACTACATCCATGAACCTTCTCTGTGGTCTTCCTCTTTATCTCCTTCCTGGTAGCTCCATCTTCATCATCCACTGTCCCTCCTCTGCACTCTCTTCTTCACCTCTCTTGTGCAGTGTCTGTTGCTTTGGATGGTTGAATCTATACTGATAGAAGTGTTTGGCCTTGGTCTAAATCTCTCTCTGCCTAACCTAAAAATCTCTTAGCGAGGAGTCCCAGCTTAGGACTGATCAAGAACAAATCTCAGAGTGTGGAAATGGCTACACTGACAGCCAGAGTCCCAAAAAGTTAATTCTGGGGAGAAGAGATTATATGACTCTGCTTCTGTTTCATTTCTTTTCACAACGTGACACAACCCTTCTGCTGTTAAACTCTACCTCGGTCCAAATGCTACGGTTATTCTCTTGCGGACAGTTTTTATTTCGGGGAAAAATCAGTGAAGCAGTCAAGCCCAGGACAGATAATGGGAGGCAGGCAGGGAGCAGCATGATGAGTCGATGTACTGATTGAAACAGAAAAGTGTTGGAAGCTGAGAAGTATATGTACAAGCTTTTTATGTTGAGTGGAAACTCTCGTCAAGATTTTTTTTTTCATCTGCTGTCACCCTATTTGGATAAGTGGTTAAGAAAATGGATGAATGGATGGCTGCATCTGGCCACAGGAAACATAATGAATGGATTAAAGTTCCTGGATATGAAAAGAAGAGCTATATGATGAGGGTGATGAGTTCTTTTAAAGCTTCATTATTCTATTGGAAGGAACTGTGTGCAGAAAGGAAAGACAGAAGTGTCTACTGAAGGGAAATAATAAAATTAGGAGGAGACAAACTCTGTTATCTGTGACCTTATCAGCAGCTCTGTTGTCATTTCTAACTCATGAATATAGAGTTTAGAAGACCGTGGCCCTCCACTGACAGGCCTGATGTAATGACCTTAGATGTGCTGACATTTTGGACCGAAGCGGGGAGTTTAATCCCTCTCATCAGCTGGTCATATTGTCGAGTTTCTAAACATGGCCTCTTATCAGTGCCATTAAGCTGTTTTCCCCACAGGGACGACTTAAAGTTCAGCTCATCAGCTCATTAGACTCATGTTGTTTATGGATGAGTCACATCATTTGCAATCAATAATACATGATGCGCAGAATAGATTTATGTATGCACAAAGTCATTACTTTTCATTCCAAGATGTGCTTTCTGCTTAAAAACATTTCATTTGAGCTTTAGGATTATGATTCAATTAAAACAAATTACTTGATATCAGACAAAGTGGAAAAAAATCATTTTGGTGGCATATATTGTGTACTGAAGCTAACCACTTTAGGCTCTAAACTGCAGCAAAAATTGTGATTCAATTATTTCTTTCTCTGTGCAGCAGAGGCACACAAATACAGATGAAATTAACAGATCAGGATCAGAAAACAGAGAAGAAAAATGTTACCAAATTACTGCCTTGATGCATCAGTTTGTACTCTATAACTGTTAAGACATTTCAGTCTGCACCAAACTGACTTGGAAAAATGATATTCATTATCACAGCAGAATAAATGTTAATAACTGTGGTGTTTGTGCAGCTCAGTCCTTAGATCAGCGTCTGTCTAAAACAAGAGGAAGGCTCTGGAGCTGCAGTCCCTCTAATGTCCACTTACCCATGTCTGTGCGTGGCATCTGTACATGTATGAGTACAGCTCGCTGACCGCGTGTCGCAGTGGGGTGCGGTTTGGGCTCAGCTGCAGGAGGACAGGTGGGGCAGAGTGAGTCAGGGAGCAGTGTCAGGTGAGGTGATTGGCACAACAGGTGTGCAGTTGCCAGTTAACCATTTTTATACAGTAGCTGCAGGTCCGGTGACACCGACACACACCGGATATGGAGAGCTGCTGCCAGGGTGTGAACTGAATTTAAATGCACTTCATCCCCTGGACAAGCATGTGAAGTTTAGTGGTACAATTAAAGTCTGGTGTTTGTGTATCTGCTGGTGGAGTGTCGTCTGTACTGAGAAGAACCCACAGGTAGCACAAGCAACTGCTAGACCACGCTGGCTAGCATTAGCTGATAACTTAGCACGTCACCTTCTCAACTAAACATTGTCACTCCGATGGGTGACATCACGATTGCTACGTCCATCTTTTATATAAAGTCTTTGGACCATTAATTCGATTTATACTTCAATATTCCCAAAAACTAGAGACATTACTTTTTCCACATGATGGGTGATGTGGAGAAGCTTGGTCTGGACTCTATGACAAGCAGCCTGACAAATGGGGATTTTTGTAACACAATGCAATACAAGTTACGATACGTTGACTCTGTTGAGTTTCAATCTTTGGATGCAGATTTCTGCAAACGGAAAACAGATTAAAATAAACTGTTAGAATATTACTGAATGACAGAGTTGGGTCATGAGCTTTTAAACTGCCCCGCATCACAGGACAATCTCTTCTTGTTTTAAGCCACTTATGTGCCAGTGGTTATGAAACATTCATAATCAATCTGTCCCACTGCATGAATCATCCTTACAGCTACTAATGGACTGTATACAATGGTGTGAAATTATAGTCCTGCCCGTCTCTCTTCAGATTGATGTGTCCTTTGTTCTGGTCTAACAAAGGATTCAATTTGGTATTCAGTCTCAGCTCCTCCAAACTCTGACAACCAGCTCTGTATACTCTTATTATTACTTGTTACATAAATGGATGTAACACAGAAATCAGCAAGTTCCAACTGTCTGCTAAATTTCCATCAGGCCAAAACTGCCCCCCCCCAGTTTGTCCCGCCCAGCTCTACCAGCCTATTTAACCTGCTAATGATGTATTGAGTTTTTAACAGTCAGATTCAAGGTGACACATCCCAGAATGAACACTTAAAGACAATAACAAAGCATAACAATCCTTCTGTTCCTCTCAGCAAGGCTTCCCAACACATTCACCCCACAGCATCAAATACTGGCACCAAAAACTACTTGATTCAGTTTAGGCACCAAAGAATAACTTGGTTAAGTTTAGTCACCAAAATCTTCTTCATTAGGTGAAGCGAGTACATGGTTAGGTCCCAAAGAACCATTTGGTTAATTTTAGGCCCCAAAAACTACTTGTTGAGGTTTAGGCACAAAAGACTACTTAGGATTATGTGCCAAAGAATTACTTGGTTATGATTTAAATAAATGCTTATGATTTAAGCATTTATGCACCAAATACTACTTAGGTTTTGGTGCCTAAACGTGACCATTTGGTAAAGTTTTGGACTGGACCTTGCATGTTGGAAAAATGTGACACCAAACATCTGAATGTGAGAAGTTGTGGGTGACAGACTCGTCTCACCATTGCTAAAATCTGGCGTGTCAGAGTACAGACGCCAAAGGACACTTCAAGCGTGTCTGTGAGGTGCCAGCAGCTTTGATGAAGTGGCAGTATTTGACGCCCTGGAATGGGAGCTGGCAGATTTTCCATGAAGATCACTTGTTAAGGATGTCCCAGGGTCCCAGCTCTGTGCTGAAGCCACTGCTGTACAGTTTCCCCTATTGAAAGAAACTCCTCCCACATAGCTGATTTTGGTTCAGCCTACAGCAATGGTGTTAATCAATGTTTGTTCTGGAGTCTGAGTTTGCCTGACTGAAGAATCTGTACCAGTCATTTACTGATCTGCATGAAGCTTTGTGTTTATGCTCCAGTGAAGACATTTGCACCGTGCTGGAGGATAAATCAGGTTTTTTGTTTGTTTTAAGTTTCCCTGCATGCAGACTTCTATTGAATACCTTGAATGAGCATCTTCCTGTCTGTTGATTAGAAACCTGTCATCCTGCAGAACCCTTCACGCTGATGACCTTTTCCACCTCAGTGGAGGAGGAGACACCCCCCCCCCCACACACGACATTTCACACTCTTGTCAGTTTCAAAACGAGGAAACCACATTTAGGGAGAATGAAGACTATAATTCTAGGACTTCATTTGGATGTTAGTGAGCACTAATTAGCAGGTATCTGTGTCTGTGCGATGCTCTCATACAGTCTGTGGATGCAGACTGATAACCAAGCTAGCTCGAATTAGCTGATAACTTAGCACTCCACCCTCTTATCCAAATATGGTCACTTCTGGGAACAAAACAAACACGTCGATACATCGTCGTAACACCTCTGAAAGACAACTGATTTATGCATTCAGTGGGTTTTCTACATTTCTTTAACCTTGTCTGCAGAGTAAAGAAAACAGTGTGCTGGGAATACTGAGCTATGCACAACAAGAAATGCAAATGCAGAATGAGGAGTGTAAACATGATGAGTTTTGCTTTTTCACTGACTTTCCCCCCCTTCAGCTCTCAGCTTTGGCGCTAATAATGCTTAGTTCATGACTGCAGTGAAAGTGATAGGAGTTCTTCATATAATGAAGTGCAGCGGAGATCAAACCTGGAGATTTTTTTTTTTTTCAAACAAAAACACAAATGCAGAGGCAGCAGCAGTGGCAGCAGAGCTGAGAGTGAGTGAAAATGTACTGATCATCCACAGCTCAGCAGAATCCAGCACAAATCCTGCTGCTGTTTGTTTGGTCGTTTTGCTCCAGGCTTTCATTTCTACTGAGGGATTCATTGTCACAGTTAAGTTGACCCACCTGCTCTCTGGGTTTCTCATTTCCCTCAGAGAACAGAAATAAAACAAATCCAACATTTTGATTGGCTCACGCTGCTGGAGAGATGCTTTTTAAACTCTGGCTCTGATCCAGTGGCTGAGGAGAAAGCAGGATAGGCTGCCATTTTGGGTAAAGCCCAGGTTATTTTTCCCATGGGGGTGATTGATTTAATATGACAATATGATGTTATGATAGTCACTGACTCTCTGATCAATTGATCTGACACAGTGACCGAGACACAGGACAGACTGCACGTTGCTCCCTGATCAGTTGTGTTTGCCTTCTTTCACAATGTGCAAGGTGTCATTGGAAAGGAGGCACTAGCTTTCCAGGAAGAGAATCTAATCAGAAGATGGTGACTGAAGAGGCATTAGAGCTGAACTACTGAAGTCATTCCACTTCCTGTTAGTGCTTTTTGTACAGAAACTGGCTGCAGTTCAGCGGGGACTGCAGCAGGCGACTTGTGGTGCTGTGGCTTATTTGAGGCATCCAGACTCACTCTGACTGAAACGTGGCTCATAAAAAACTGCAGATTTGGGCCAAGCATTCATTTCTAACTTTGAAGGTGCTGTGTGAAAAGTAAGTGCCTGTTTTTGCTTTGAGACATGTTAGAAAAATGTTTAAGTAGTTTCTGTAGTCTCTTCTGGGCTCTCCTTTAAAAACACACACACAAAAAAAACCCTGTGTTAGTCAGACCTGTTCTCCTGTTCTGCCAGAAAAACTGTTTCTATGACATACTGGTGGCTTTCCTGCTGGCGCTGTTAGAAGAACACAGAAATGAAGATCTTGGCAGGTTGATTGAAGATAAATATATATTTGAAAGTGGCTTTTATTTAAAAAAAAAAACATAAGAGAGGGTGAAATATAGAAGAGATCAGGCACATCACCAAGAAACTCCAAACAATTGGCAGACATGCACTTGGGATTCAAAACCAGGTCAAGCAAATTTTAAAAACTCAATTTTTAATGGTGGATTTTCCATAAATACCCACATTTAAAGATCTTCATGGTTTAGGATGAGTCATTAAAACTTCCTGGTCCCCGGCCTAACTCCAGGGCACTGATTGATGTAAAATATGGAAATAAAATTCCCCCGTTTGTCATCCTCAGTGGCACTCGAGGCAGATTTCTATTAACCAGTCACATAACCATCATTTCCACCTCTATATTTTATATTCTTGGACTTAAAGAAGGATGAGTTAATCAGCTTGTTTCAGACAGACCAAAGATAAGGATTATTCTGAACTGTGAATCATGCAAAGCTACTCTAGTAGAGTCCAAGAATAAAAATGTGCACATGGAAATGAGTAGAGAAGGACCTTTAGTCATCTCTGTTATGAACAAATACTTTCAAAAATGCTGGCATTCCCATTAACCTTTATTAGCCTACCAACACTAAACAGAACAGAGTGTGATGTAGCCATCATGATGTCACTCACTGGTTTATGGACTGCTTTTTTGAGGCCTTGACTTGTTTTGTTTGAAGTGAGATGTTACGATTGATGTGTCCTAAAGCGCTCACATATAGAGCAAACTTCTAGTGGGTTCACCATTTTGTTGTGCTTTCTGAATGTATAGTGAGCGCTATGATAACCTACTACAGTGAAGGGACGGCAGGGTCATCCAGCAGTCTGCATGTCAAAGCCTCTTTGGACAACAGGAAAAATACAGTTAAGTATCATCATCAGTTACATCTGCTACACAACAACACTTCAGTCAGTATGTGACGCTCGTGTTCAGATCAGAGTCGTGCTGTGGATTTAAGAAGCAGCTGCATTCACAAACTACTACACACACACACACACACACTGTAAGCTTTAAATAGCCTTTTCACTTCTCAGGGTCTCTGAATTGTGCTCAGTGAAAAGAGTTTTAACTGCTCATCATCCCATTTAGTGTCTTTATATTAGCATTTGAATATCTGACCTCCTTCCTGTTTGTCTTCATTTCCACACTCCTCTCAGAAACATCAGCCTGTGACCAGGAGAGCTGAGATTTTTCTTCCCATAATTGTCTCAGAATAAAAGATGTTTGATAGAAGAACTGAGGGTGGGGGGAGATTTGGTGAAATGGGAAATAAAATTTTGTCATCAGATAATTTTGTTTTTGTGCTTAAAAGCTCGTTAAAATTATACATACTGTTTTTGCCTTTTATACTGTATTTCCATGTATGTTTGCACATGTTTCAATAAATCACTGCACCCGTTTCCCATTTTCCTGCAAAATATAAAGAAACAAGGGGTGGCTCAAAACTTTTGCACATTACTGCAATTAAGTTAAATAAGGTGAATTAGGCTGTGGCATTTACAGGGAAACCAAGATTTCTCTGTTGCTTGGAATTAAAATGTATTCATCCTTGAGCACTATAGTTCAGAGTTTACTGTGTTGTTGTTTGAAAGTACAGAATAACGGAGTCGCTCCGTAATGAATCAACACTCAAACAGATCCTTGGAGAAAAAAACTGAAAGTGAACTAAAACTGAACTAAGGAGGGAAAACATTTAAGTGAACTGCCTTTCATTTATATTTACCAGTCATGTAGATGAGAGAAAAAAATGAGTTCACTGTGTCATCAAATCTTTTCTTGCATCTTATTCAGTGTCAATCAACACTCCTTAACTATGACCATTTTTTGTAATTATTTAATTTTTAAATTTATTCTAAACCTTTGGTCTAAAATGTGCCCATTTCATTCATGTTTTTTATTCTAATGTTTGACATTGTTTGGGCTGATTCAGCAGTTTCCTGATTAAAGATCATTTTCTCTTGTGGGTGACAGTAAAGTAACCTTCATACTACAACTTTGACCACTCAGTTAATCTTTATTGGTTCTCTTTATGCTTTAGTGACAGAACCATTCAGATTATAAAGTGGCTGAAATTACATTTCCTCACTTGCAGAAAGGAAGTGATGGAATGTCCCCTGTAGTGGCAGTGCAGGAGTCTTTGGGTGGTGAATGGGCTTCTTTGTCTTAAGTAGTTGCACCTGAGAAGGTGGAGGAGACTCTGCTGCTGGAGCTCATCATGCTCACATGGTGCTCTCTCTTTTGCACTTCATCCTCCTGGATTCTAACCTAACCTGGGTATTCTTTGAGATAAAATCCTCTGGTGTCAGTCTCAGCCAGGTTTTAACATAAATGGGGAATTGTTTGGGATGTTTTGCTGTTTGTTTGGGTTTTAGCCTGAAATTATTGGGTAAGCAATAGTTGGTCTGAAGTGTTTGCTTTGACTGAACAAAAGTTCAAAAGGTTCAAGCTACAGTCACACTGGGGAAAACAGTGGTTGACCAAAATTATTGCACCGTTGTGCAATGAACTTGCAATCTGATTACATCTGGCTACAGCAGGATGAATATGTTAGTTTAAATGAATCAACACCCTCGAGTCATACTAACTGTCAGAATCCTCGAAGCACAGGCCGCGGAGGAGGAGTAGCTGCAATTTTCCACTCCAGCTTACTAATAAACCAAAGACCCAGACAGAGTTTTAATTTGAATTCATTTGAAAGCCTGACTCTTAGCCTTGTCCACCCTAATTGGAAAACTCAAAAACCAGTTTTACTTGTTGTTATCTATCGTCCACCCGGCCCCTACTCAGAGTTTTTATCTGAATTCTCAGACTTTTTATCTGAGTTAGTGCTCAGTTCAGATAAAATAATCATAGTGGGTGATTTTAACATTCATGTAGATGCCAAAAACCACAGCCTCAATGCTGCATTTAATTTATTATTAGACTCGATTGGCTTCTCTCAAATTGTAAATG
>VUQI01042572.1:0-12543 GCA_015106735.1 Paratilapia polleni | reverse complement strand
AATCTGGTTTGGAGCACATTTGACACCCTTTAAAGTAAGCAAAATATGGAATTTTATAGTCTGACTAGTTTCAGTTATGTTCCAGAGATTACTGACTGTAAGAGTCTGTTGCAGGTTACAATTAACTGGTGAAACGGTAGCATTCCCTTTTCTAGAAATCAGAACTTTCCCTTTATCTAGAAGTTATTGTTTGAATTCTAGATAGATTTCACACAGGATTTTCTGAAGGTATCTGTAGTGTAAGGTTTTCTCTCATTTTAAGTAGTAGTTCAAGATCCTCCATGTACTCTTATTCAATTCAGTTCAATTCAATTCAATTCAATTCAATTCAATTCAATTCAATTCAATTCAATTCAATTCAATTTCAATTCAATTAGATTTATATAGCACCAATTCACAACAACTGTCACCTCAAGGCACTTTATATTGTAGGCTACAGACCCTACAATATTAGACAGAAACCCCAAAATTCGACAACCGCCTATGAGCAAGCACTTGGTGATGGTGGGAAGGAAAAACTCCCTTTTAACAGGAAGAAACCTCTGGCAGAACCTGGCTCAGGGAGGGGCAGCCCTCTGCTGCAACCAGTTGGCAGTAAGGGGAAAAGAAGAGAGCAGAGGGAGACAGGACATAAAACATACTGTGGGAGAGAGAGGCAGAGTTTAGTAATTGCTAATGATTACTGCATGATGACTGAGCATGCATACTCTTATTCTTGCTCAGTCAACTGCCACAAAGACATATATTGGAAATCTTCACCACCTCATCCCACAATACCTACATTCATTTTAGATTTAAGCATTTTGATTTAATAATAATGTTCTGTGATACTGTGATTACTTTACTGAGCAAAGTTGTTTTTTTATGTTTTGGCTGTTGTAGCACAGTAATTTCCCAACATTTGGGATATTATCTTATCTTATCCTTTCTTTGTGGTGTTTTTCAGTTATTTGGCAGGTATGCTATTCCAAGCATTTTGAAGATTTTACAGTCTTTTGTAACTGTCTTCCTAATGGTTCTGCAGGATGGATAACGACCTAAACATTAAAGCCTCCTTAAACGTTTTGCACACTCCTGCATCTTCTGGACTATAGACATTATCACTGACCGTCTGCTCAAAATATACAATCTTAGTAAGTGATGAGAATGTATGTAAGAAAGTGAGAATTTGTTTTTGTCCAACATACAAAATTCACAATATGTCATTTACTATTATGGGTCCCAAACATCACATTACCCCTTATCCCTTATTATACAGTATGTGAAAATGTCTTTGAGTGGGAAATTCTGCTGTGTCCCAGAGGTCAGAAACAATGACATTTTTATCAATTTACTCATGACACCAAAGTAACTTTCCAGCAGTGAACACCCCAAAAAAAAAAAAAAAACAGGTCTGACTGCAGTTTTGGTTTTTAGGTGTGTCAACTTTGATGCTTGTATCGACAGTTACAAGCATCAAAGAGGTGGTACTGCAGTGGAATGTTGACAGGTGTCTTATATCCTCTGAAATGGTGTCATTGTTCTGCCACCACATAGTGATTTTAAAACTCTTTAAACTAAGTGCAACTTAAAACATTTTTAAAATATATGTTTATATGAACTATCTTGTGTTTTGGAAATGCTATGCAGATTAAATATGTTTCAGTCACATAACCAAAATTTGATTTTGTTAGTATTTTGTAAATGCTGTTAATGATTTGGTTGGGATGTATCACCGGGATTTATCACCTTAACTTTCCAACCTGTTTTGTAGTCAAAAACATAACCATGACATAACCATGACAGCCCTGGGATGCTCACTTAGGTTTTCCATAAGACTGAAACTCATCATCCTGGTTGTACTAGTGTTTGCTGAGCTAAATGATATAGCCCAGAGGCAGATTCTTTTCCTGTACCATTTCTCAGCACTCATCTTGAGGAATTTAAATTAAGTGTATGATTCACAAGGCCATGGGTATAGGATAGATAGTTATATCTATTACTTACCTTTACTTAACACACTGTGCATTACTGCTGATTGTGGATGATGTTACTATCATATATCACAGTCACTGACCTAAACATTTTTGATGACTTAGGCAGTGACTGATGTCTTTAAAACACATCTGCATTGCACTTTTATTTGTCATAGTATAACCCATGTACAATATATCATCATAATCAGCCTTTTGACATTTGATTCATATTTTAATACCAATCATTATGAGACTTGAATGAGATTGTACTATACACTGCTACTGACTTACAAATGCAGAAGGGCCTCCATAAGTTAGGATGTTTCATTTTCTTTCTTAAGTAAATCAAGACAAATTAAGTGATTCAAAAGGCTATCCAGGTCAGCTTACATTCCTTTTTTGG
Organism: Paratilapia polleni; assembly: GCA_015106735.1. Lineage (NCBI taxonomy): Eukaryota > Metazoa > Chordata > Actinopteri > Cichliformes > Cichlidae > Paratilapia > Paratilapia polleni. The sequence continues at coordinate 10,185 of VUQI01042572.1, read as the reverse complement.
TCTGTAAGTTGATGCTTGGCAGCAAACTTATTGCCAACACCACTGAAGTAAAGAATATGAAAAGTAATGAGTGACTGCCCTTATTAGGTTCTTAATTTTATTAGTCAATCATTGAGCTGTGCTCTGGTGCCTGTTATAGCAATGAAAACAAATGCCCTGACTAGAAATTAAACCTATTCTGTGTCAGATGGATATAAGATTGAGATACAGTATGTAAGATACATAGGTGATACACAGGTCTACACCAAAGACCCTACCAAAAGTCAGGTTTGGTTTCATTTAGTTTTTCTTATACCAAGACCACAACAATTTTTTTTTTAACCCAGCTGTAGTTAGCCATAACCAAAGAGTTTGCAGATCAGCAGTCACTAATCCTGTGTGACTCAGACTCTTTCTTGCTCTGTTGTTTTAGAGGCACAAATGATCTATTTTGTCATTTTGATATAGATAATTATCAAGAAGTACAAAAACATTACAATGAACAACAACAGCACTAACAGCAGTAATAAAATAATGATTGTCTTTAAAAGTCATATTCCATAATATTTGCGTACTGTGTTGTGCAATGTGTTTACCAAATGAAATCTTTTAGAACATTCTCAACATGCTTTGTTTCATCTTCATTTCAAAAGTCAAGTCGTAATTTTCTTTTGCTCCACCCAGTGTATACCTGTTTCACCTCTAAGAGCAATCCTCACTTTTCTCTCACAGAGTGAAGGCGTTCGAGAGGTGAGCTCAACCAGCTAAACATCTTTTTATGGCTTGTCTTGCTCTCTGACATTCTCTGCTATTAACTTATAATCACTGTGCAAAAATAAGAAATAGTCAGTGCAATTTCATCTTCATTTTACTTTTAGAGGAATTAATGAACAAAATTTTGAGAAACTTTGGAGTAAAAGATCATTTTTAAAAGTGTAGATTTTTCACAGGTTGTACTGTTTTGTGAGCATTAAAGCTTCCCATTATTTTTTTTAAATTACAGAGTTCCTATATCGATACCTGTTACATGTAATGCATTCCAATACTTAAAATGCTCTCTTTAATATGGTTACCACTTAATTTTTCTTTTCCAGTATTTCTTAGTTTACATCACTGTCTAAAATACTAATTCAATAATCTGAAGATCAACTGAGGTGTACAAATGAAAAAGTGAGGAGAACTGGGTTCTCACAATGGGTGGCCCAAGAACTTCAGTGCGAGTTCTGCTACTGTCATCTATTGGCATCAGTAAGTGTCTCTGAAAATTCAATTAATTTTTTGCCAAAATATCTAAGTTTTCATCTAACAAATGTACATTTTTCTTTAATCTCTATAGTATGTATGTCAGCACTGGTCTCTGCAACCGTAAGTCTATCTTATTGTTTTTGCAACCTTAAGTACATATCTGGTAAAAATACTGAATTCATATTTTGTGCTATAAATTTATATTACAGTCCAACACAACACAAGGTAAGGACAAACCTTTCATTAATTAAAATCATATGCGATTTTATTGGAATAAAAAATAGAAATGTACTTTTTAGTGAAAATGTGTGCTTCCATTAATTATTAGTTCTTTTAATTTTTCCATTAATTATTAATTTTAAAGTGTTAATAATATGCATTCCTTTATTTTTATACTTGTAGGGCCGGGTTTATCTGAAAACAGGTCAGCATGCAAATTTCAAGTAACATTTTAAATACCTAATACATTCAAGGGATGTTATTTCAGTTTTAACTGACTTTATTAATCATTTCTGTTACATGTTATTTTGTTCTTCAAGCAATGCCACCACTCACAGCAATAGTTTCCAGAAAACCTGTCATGCAGTAAATCTACGAGATGCCAGTCAAAAAGTAAGCCTTTTGGAATTCATATTAGCACAAAATTCTAAATTCACCTTAAACCCTATAATATTCAATGTCACCACCAAATACTGTTGATAAATGACTCCCCCTTGTGCCCAGTTGTTGATAGTAACCCAGGCCTGTCACCTGCTCTCTTCTTAGATATCTGCTGCAGTGGACACACTGGCAGGGGAGCTATCCTGTAAAAGGGGTCAAAATGCAAGCTTAACAGAAGACAAGTCGAGGAAGGTGGAACAAAACCTCAGACAGATTGTAGAGTCGACTTTAAAAGTGATCTTTGACTTGGTAAATGAGCTAATTGACTTTACATCGGTTTAGTATAGATGCAATAATACTCACCAGTAATCAAATATCAGCAAATATCTGCCCTATCACGTTAAAATGTACCTGATGAAGAAGTAGACCACACCAAAAAGTAGTCTTCTTTTGAGATATTTCCATCCAAAAAAGATTTGAGTGGAAATATCTGCTCTTTTTTTCATTTCTATTATTCTTTTTTTCCATTCTGTTTGGGATTAATAGCCATAGATTCCAATGCGGTGTTTTAATGTATAATTGTGGCCAAAGGTTTTGGTTTTCATGCACTTTGCCCTTTCAGCTTTTATTTAAATTATTTTACATGTTTATGTAACATAGTGAAGAACAATCACAGGGATTTCAAAAGTTTCAAAAACTTTTACTGGCAAATAAATAACATTGGCCACAACTGTGCATAGAATTCAACAATTATTAAGTAAAAATGTTTCCCAAAACTTATATAATATTTTGAAGATTTCCGCCTGACTAAAATACATATAGCTTTTATTAATTGTTAATTGCAAATTTGTTTTGTAACAGAGCACCAATGAGTCTGGATTTGATGTTCTGGATATATTTGGAGTCCTGGGTAGCCTACGTTTGGGTAACCAGAGTGATCCAGAATTCATCAGACTGTGGTTCTTCGTGAAGATGGCTCCTCTTTTGCCTTATGTCAGCGAAAGCTTCCTAATCCAGCTGAGCAACCAGAACTTCAGCTGCAGTTCTTTCCAAGAGCTGTAAGTGAATGAATTCCATTTTACTGATGAATGCTGGTGACTGCTGTTAACCACTTTTGTAAATAATTAAAAACATAAATAATTTTCACTGCATTTGCTCACATCGGTATAACTTACTGTACATTCTGACTGCATGTTTTAAGTTTCTGGTGGCACGAGACTCCAATAAGAAACTAGCATTGTTAGTGAGGTTCCGTGTCAGGACAAGAATGTACAGTACAAATACATGGTGCTTCCCACTGGAATATTATTAGACAATTTAGAGATTTATCCTCTGAATATCTTGTCTTTAGTGACCTCCAGAACTTTTATTTTTCACTTTGTTGCAATGATGTACAGGTGGGCTAGGGTCTACTGACATCACTACTGGGTCTGGGTAGAGCTTCAAAACAGCTAATGCAATGTGGGGATAGAAACAGAGGAAGGGAGGGAAAGAGAGAGAGAGAGGATAGGGGGTTGATTTTGTGCTCTGTAGTTACTGCTGATTTAAATGCCGCCAACACATACGTAATGCAAAAAGAAAGAAAAACAGGTGTAACCTGGTTAGTGTGACTTGTGATTTAACAAATACAAATCATTACAGTGTGCTCGCTGCTGTTACAGTATAGTCATATAATCATTGTTCATGAAAATGTTTTTTGGAGATATATATATGCCTTGGCCTAGTGTGCTTCCTTAGTGTACTGGATAACACATTTGCCTTTCAAACAAAAGGTCACTGCTTCAATTCCAGCCGGAGGCACATGTCCCCCTAGGGGTTGCATCAGGAAGGGCATCTGGTTTAAAACCGCCAAATCAATCGTGCAGAGCTACCTGCTGTGGCGACCCCTTGTGACAAGGGAGCAGCTGAAAGTAGCTTTTATATATACCTTGGCCTAAATTTAAATTATATTTACACACCCATATCTGGCTTGTGCAAATCTTTTCTGTGCTATATAACATCTAGTCTATACAGAGGTGGACAGTTTTCCATGCAAAACAAACCTTTTCAAAACAAGGTGGGATGCTACATAATTAAATGATTCACAAATTATTTAAACTAATTGAAAATAGTAGAATGATAAGGTTGATGAAGGTTAAAACTGAGTATCCATCCATTTTCTTAATTCTTTATCCAGGGGTTTAAATGGGATGTAGCAGTGCAGAATGGAGAAAAGAATCACTTAGAAACGAGTCACATGATAATTTGTATTGTTAGCTTCAACAGTGCTGCCACGGCTGCTTTCTAATCCCCAACCAATATACAGGTAGTATAAAAGGTAAACATTTGAGGAATGAAACTCAATAGCATCATCAGGCTAAATTTAACTTGACGACTGCTACCCTTCATCTAACCCACTGGTTTGCAAACTTTTTTAGGCATGACCCACTTCAAAAACTGAAGTTCAGCACGATTTTCACGTTATATTTCATGATTTTCATCAATCATTAACAATAAAAAGGGATTCATAATGAATTTTACTTAAATTTTACTTGAAGATGCATATCATCAGTGTAATAGCTCCAGCAAACTCTTGTTCATTTTCCCTAAATATGTATATTCAGCTTACTTGCGCTTCGTGTTTTCACCTGGTTGTTCACACCCCACCAGTGGGGCCCCTCCAACAGTTTGAGAACCACTGATGAATATAAGAGTTAATTCTACAGCTGAAAGGGAAGTTATCACACATTAACATGTTTTTTCCCATTAAATATAGCAACTGTACCTTTAGCTCACAGACAGGTTGTGATACAAACCGCACAGAAGTATGTATGTTTGCTGATACTTCCTGAACTGTTTTAAAAAATGTGTTGAAAATCAGCTGTCACTTTGAACAAAGTTACTCTGTTTACACTCACTCCCATTTTGCAGTGCTAACTGGATGGCTATAAGATGGCTATATGCTAAAGTTCCATGGCCACAACTTTATTGTATCTGCACACATGAACATGACAGGGATGAGCCTGGGATGACATTACTTTCTGATTTTTTTTGTGCAAGTATCTCCTTGGCATCAACTGGAAACAATGCCAGGCTGCAGCTCATGAAAAGTGAACTTGCTTGATGTTATTATATATTTAACTGTTGGTCAGATTTAATTGATCATTAACTGAAGGTGGCGGAATGCCTTTACAGATGTATGCATAGCGTAGAAGCCATGCCTTTCATTTGTAAAAATGAGGTTCATGACTTTGTGAAACACTGAAAAAAGGTTTTTAAAAAAATTTAAGAAATAAAGTAGAGTATCTGTTCAAATGTCTGTATGGAAGGGAAACAGCCATGAAAAATATTGAATGGACAGTATGTTCTGGTCTTTAGGTAACACTGCATTAACACACAAAAAAACCCCAAAAACAACAAAAAAACAAAAACAAAAAACTGGGACAACAGAGGAAAAGTAAACAGATGAAAAGAACAAAAGGCCACTGTCTGTGCACTTGTTTAAAATAGGGTTGTGGTAAAATATAAATATTTAAAATTGTTTAGTATGTTTTAGGATATAATTTTGCTTTAAACCTGAATAGTTTGTTGGTGGTTGATGTTACATTTGAAGTGCTGTTAGATGTTGAAATACTTCTCTGAAATGTAGCATACAGGCACTCGGCAGCCAAAGGGAATTCATGGACAGAGACATACAGCAAGCAGTCTTCACTTATTTCATCAAACCATTCCTGTCAAGAAATGACTCATCAGGTAAAAGAAGGCTCTCAAGCTCATTTTCTATAGCTCTTTTATAGCATGATTTAATACCCTGCCAATGACTTTGCTTCCTTCTTTTCTTACAGATCCTGGTTGTATCTCATCTATCGCAGGCACCCAAGAGTGGCTACAAGCAAACCTTGGAAACTTCTTGGATTTTGCAACCTTGCAAGATTTGCAGTCACTCAATCCCAATTTGTCAATTGTGAGTGTCGACTGCAGCTGAAGTTCCTTTTGAGAATTTAAATCTTTTACACACATTCTTGCCATTACTGCTGTTTGACATTATGTTGATTCACTTTTGCAGGCTGGATTGTTGTCGGCGCTCAATCCCTCTCAGGTGGCACAGCTGATATTGAAATCAGGAGACTTGGGTGACACAGAAGTAATCGACAGCGTGTTTGACCGACTTGAGCAGGGCAACGCCCTAGAAAATATGGCTGAATTTCTGACACAGCTGGCAGCAAATGGACAGGTAGGTTAGTCTTGAAAGAGAGTGAATGAGGACAATTCTGGACTTTTATTACAGCATTGTAAGAATAAGACATGTCTAAACCATCTACATCACTTGTAGGGGACTCACTCAAGTCAAAAAAGTTGGTTGCATCTTTTCTAGCATCCTGTGTGTGTGTACCTGCAATATGTAATCTATGTGGTCCTTCTGTGCCTCAATCTGACAGGCACCAGATTTCCAACCTGTTGTGAGAGATCGAATAATGAATAGGACCTTCACCATCATCAGTCCCCATTTCCCGGCTTTCAACCAAGACGACTTTTTTGTCTGGTTCCATGTGAAACTGGTTTCTGTCCTTGCAAGTTTTACCCCTGTGATGCTCCAGAATGTCACTGCAAACATTAACTGCACAAACTACCATATCATGTGAGTAGCATTTTAGCAACAAATAAGATTTTGTTGCACCAAACAACGACAACAGCGCTAAGAGACAGCATAAGAATGTTTTCTTCCAATTTTTACAGTGTGAGTGGGATAGATAACGTTTTCGGTGAGATGCCAGTGGACAGACAACAAGGAATCGCAGATGTTCTCCTGGACTACCTGAGAAAATCTGCCAGTGTCATCAACGAGCCAGGTAGGGCTTGACGCAGGGTAGTGCTTGTGTTTGCTATGTAAAATTGCCCATCAGTTTGAAAATGTGCAGAAAAAAACCCAAAAAGAAAAGAAATGCTTGAAAAACCCTGAGTTGAGAACTTACCCTCAAACTGTTCCATTTATCAATGAAAAACCCTTCTAAGATGAGCAAATTCTAACACTGATCTACATGTTCTAGGCTGCAGGCAGGGAATTCAGAGTGATGCCGAATGGGTTGAAGCAAATCTGGGTCACTTTTCCCAATACACATCGTTCTCTGACCTCAAAGTCTTGAACATTTCTGGGGTAAGTCATACACTTCACTGCCAGTCTTCCTTGAGAACGACAGCGCAACATTCTGGGACTCGCAAAGTTCCACAGGGGATTGTTTTACCATGTCAAGAAGAAAAGCAATTCATTCATCTCCCTTTGTTTTTCTCCTCAGTCGGCAGTTGTGGACATTCTCTCACCAGAGCAGAAGGCTGAGCTGATCCTGGATCCAGACAGTGGGGCTTTAGAAGATGAACTCACCGTAAGGAAGGTGCTGACAAGCTTGACCGAGCCCGGTGATGATGAGCAGCTCAATACGTTTTTCCAGGCTTTCACAAAGATCAGGATACAGGTGAATGCTTGACGTTAACGTTGCCTCTGATTTAACAATGACAAACGTTAACAAAGTTGCTTGAAAAACAGGCCTGCGCTGGGCTCAAGGAATTTATGCAGAAGCTGATACTGAGCCAAGATTTCACTCCAAATAATGCATTTCTGATATGATTCTTGACTCAGTTGCTGCTAATAATGCCTTGAGGCATGCCTGCTTGGCCCAAGTACAAAGATGTGCCACTAAGATTGTTTTTTTATTCACACAGATTTCCCAAATGTAAAATGTCCTCCTTAACTGCAACATAAATCTCTTTGCTTCCAGAATAACATCACCCTCATCAGAAATCCAAGTGTGCGAGACACTATATTGAACCTGACCCTGACAGCCCTTGCTCCTCAACTTGAAAACTTTGAGCCACAAGACTTTCGGCTGTGGTTCCAGGTCTATTTGGCTCCTGTGATGGCCAGCCTCCAACCTGGCAGCTTGCAAGTGATCCCCACTAACATCACCTGTGCATCCTATGCAGCCATGTAAGAGATGACATTTTTGATGCCACAGTTAAACAGTTTCCGTTTTTTGGTTATGTCAAACTGTGGCTCCAGACAAGTCACAATAACTTCTGTTTTCTTCCTGCCTTCAGACTCACTGGCCTTATGCAAAGTTTGAGAGCCCTGCCACTGGACCTTTCACAGGGTGTGAGATCAAGCATAGAGTCACTCAAGGAGACATTCCCACGTATGTAGCAAATATGCTAAGCTGCTACACTTCTCTGATAAGTCCAGTACCAGCACTGTGGTGACCACTGTATTGATGCTATCGCTTCATTCCTTTTTTTTTTTTTTCTCTCAAACAGGTTGTTCAGTACCAGATTCCTTCATGGTAAGTTCATTTTTGGGGGATGTATTGTGTGAATTATGCAATATTTGATCCACATTTGTAAGACACAAGAATGGCAGAGTAACTTTGTACATGGGTCAATGTCAAGGTATTTTAACTTTAGGCAGCTTTTTCCACTAGACTAACAATTATATTTCATTTGTCTCCAGTGCAAGGACACCCCAGTTAATGGTAAGTCTGCAAAATGCCAGAGATTTCAGCTCTGATGACAAAACTGTATTTGAAGGACCCATATCTTACACACGTTTATTGTCTTTTCACAGAGGACCTCATCTGTGCTTCAGTTGATAGGTGGGTGGATTGCTGTTTTGTCCAGTGCTGATTTTGCTCAGGTAAATTTCTTTCACACAGTGTAAACAAGCTGACAGTGGATTTCTTTACACTTTTTTTCCCAACAGATCACGACTCCAACAAATCCTGTCAACTGGCAATTCCTCTGCAGCCGTGTGCAATTTCACCATCAAAGAATATGCCTGTTCCTCTGTAAGATTTTCTTATGCCAGCTCTGAATAGCAGAAAAAACAGATGTGGCTTCTGCCACATCATAGTCCTGAGACAAATGTCCACGAGCTCTGACAAGTCAAGTTTGTTGTATTTTTTGTTGATTCTTTTTCATAGGCTCAAAATCTCACATCCCACAACTTGGTCACACTCTTGATTTGCTCACTGGAAGGCCAAAGGACATACCCGGTGGAAGTCTGGAAGCTATTGTTCCAAAAAGCTTCTCCTGTACTGGACCAGGCTCTTGAGACTTTTGCCAATGTGGTAAATCCAAATCCCCAATTTCACAGTATCGGTGTTTGCTTGTGTGAAGTTTGGGTACCTATCTAAAACTTTTTCTTTTTTTTTTCCAATTCTAGACTCCTACCAAGAGGAACCCAACCTTGTCAAATGCGCTTGAGGCTCTTGGAGAGGTGATAATTGCCAACTTCAGCCAGGCACAACTGCAGAGTGAGGACTTCATCAGTAGCTGGTTCAACACAAAGCTCCGTCCGTTTCTGGCCTCTCCATCCTTCAACTTCCTATTCTGCCTTAGCTCCAAGAACTTCAGCTGCAGGACATACCAGACTGTGTAAGCAAATGTGTTATATATTGCTATACTGTCAACAACATTGCTGGAAAATCTGCAGTTTACTAGTAGTTTAGATCTTAAAAGCTTTCTCTCAAATGCTAGTATCCAGGCATTCAACAGCCAAAGTGCATCCATGGACAGAGACGTGCAGCAATTAGTCTTCACTCATTTCATCAAGCCATTCCTGTCAAGAAATGACTCATCAGGTAAAAACAGGCACTAAGGCACAACTTGGTAGAGTTTCGATAACATGGGGTCTAATACCCTGCAACTATCTATGTTTGCTTCTTTTGTGCAGATCCTGGCTGTGTCTCATCTGTCGTGGGTAGTCTAGAGTGGCTAGAGGCGAACTTTGCCAGCTTCTCTGAATATGCAACCCTGCAGGATTTGCAAGCCCTCAATCCCAACTTCTCCATTGTGAGTGGCAACTGCAGTTGCAGAGTTCTTCTCCCAAACTGAAATCTTTTACTCAGAGCTCTGCAATTAATGCTATTTGACTTCATATTGATTCCCTTTTGCAGGCTGACTCCTTGGCAGTGCTCACTCCTTCTCAGGTGTCACAGGTGATAGTGAGCTCAGGAGCCTCCAACAACACAGCCTTAATCGATCTTGCCTTTGACCGACTTGAGGAGGGCAACGCTCTGGAAAATGTGGATGAATTCCTGACACAGCTGACAGCAAATGGACAGGTAGGCTAGACTTCAACAAGGTGTGCATGTGTGTGGAACAGAACGGACAATGGGGTTGGGGGGGGGCAAACTTGGATTTTTCATCCAGCATTGTCAGTATCACACGTGTCTAAACCATCTACATCACTTGTAGGGGACTCACTCAAGTCAAAAAAGTTGGTTGCATCTTTTCTAGCATCCTGTGTGTGTGTACCTGCAATATGTAATCTATGTGGTCCTTCTGTGCCTCAATCTGACAGGCACCAGATTTCCAACCTGTTGTGAGAGATCG
>VUQI01042568.1:11665-43388 GCA_015106735.1 Paratilapia polleni | reverse complement strand
CCTTTGACACACTCAAACCCTCAGCAAATGCCCCTCGTAACTGAGGGGAACTGAGAGCAGCTCGTAAAGGGTCACTTCTCCTCTTCGGTTTATTTTCTTTTACTAAATTGCGTTATTGCACTCGGGTCAGCCGAGATGACAGCTCAGACTAAGTGGACTGGCATCCCTTACACTGTGTAACAAGCCACACACAAACCAAAGTCATCATTTATGTGAAATCTGCGGATAAACCATTTTTAAGACGTGCTTAGGAATTTACTCATTTTTTAGAAGGTATTTAGTCTAGAAATGTTTGCTCTAAACAATTTCCGGTTAAATAATTTGACTCGTCTCACTCAATGCCCTTTTAGTTTTGTGGAATCTAAAACAAAAAGAAAAAAGAGAGAAAAAAAAGTCTTCAGTGGCAACAGACTTAGTGGTTTGGTTTCTCTTAATCGATTTCCAACGGAAATAAATCGAAATATCATTGAGCAGCGTTTCCCTCCACCTAGACTGAATAATAGTGATTTATTTTTAGGCTATATTTACTCTGCAAGCGTTTTCACTAGAAGTTTTCTGTTTTTGTTTTTCGTGCTCGGTTAGAGTCTTAATTTTAAGTTTGAATGACAAAAGACAGATAATAGATTTGTAACTGAGCTATTTCAAATAAGACAGACAAACAATGCGAGCAGATTAAGATAACACAGATAAGCGAGGGAAAACAATGGCGTTTACAGGCAAGAATGCAAGGCCTGTTGACTCTTCTGTAGCAGAAAATCATTATAAGGAGGTAAATGTTTCCAAAGCAGCGAATTTACAGTCTGCATACTGTTAATAACTCACCCCTTAGAGACCAAAATATGCATTTTTTTATTATTTTAAAATTAATAAAAAATATAAAATAAAAATGGTGCCACGATTGTTAAATTAATACAAGAGCCTTTTGGATAGCGTTTTGTTTGTGGAGTTGCAACATCAGTTCTGCTTATGGTGAAAAATAACTCAGATGCTCTTTAACTTTGTTCTAAAATCCAGACTTATTTCAAATGTTGTAAAAAGAAATTTCACTTAATTAGCAAAGAGCAATAACCTTTAAACGCACAATTACAGTCACCCAAAATCATTTCACTGAAGTGTTCAACTGTGAAGTTTATTTTCCATCTTAGGTTTTCCGCTTCAGTTCTTATGTGATCCTATGCCACTAATACAGATCAGAGATCAGATCCTCTGACATCTATATCATGAGCTTGAGTAACCTAGCTGTTGGCAGTATGATCTTCTATCACGTCTATCAATGGGCGTTTCCTCTCAGTGTGTTAAAAAAGAACCTAAATAAACACCGGTGATCCCTGCTCAGAACACGCACTTACACGCGCATGCACGAACACACGCAGCTAAGGCTACACTATCTGCAGCATTAATTGGTATCACTTTTTTCAATATAGCAATGTATGGGTCTTGCTATGGCCCAGTTCGTGGCACAGAGGTTGTGATAGATACCCTGATGAATGTATATCTCCCAACTTTGACCCGGAACCCCGGACACCTGATTAACTTCGAGATGTGTGAGTGCTGCCGGCAGCGCTGAAAACGAGTCTGCACGTGTCATGTTGCCACAATGCAACTAGATGCTGTCAGAGGGAGTGACACGATATCATTAATGATTAAGAGGACGAGTCCATTTAAAGGTGTGATGTAATTCTCTAATTGGTAGAAGGGTGGGCGTAATTAGATCATGAGAACCGGCAGCGCCGCCCACCGCGAGGCACTGACTGACAGACGCAGCTCAAAAACATCTTTCACGCATGAATCATTTATTTGTTTATCCCATGCCGAAATATTTTTGACATGTTTTTGTTAGCTTATTGTCTAGAGAAAAACAATAAATACACAAGGAAATAACAATTTCACATTTTGGCCTTCTACATTCTGCTTTTGCTTTTCTTTTTTCCTTTTCTTTTCAAGAACAGCAGCTAATATTCAAACTAATGGTTTATATGATTCGATAACAGGGGTCACATATTTTGTTTATTATTAGCCTTAATTGCAGTTAATTTCCAAACGTTTTCTTGCTATTGTTAGGGGACTATGTTATGTTGCGCATACTTTTGAGGCCTCGCTTTGTTTCATGAGATGGCTACTATCAGAAGGTGTTATGCACCCGTGGTAATGCGGTAATTTCTTTCTTTCTTTCTTTCTTTCCACTGTGATTTTAAATCATAATCCACAATAACGCAGTGAACATATCCATAATGCATACAATCAGACAATCGCAAGTGTCGCTGTTTGCCGTTTACTAAATTTGATATTAGATTTGACAAAGTTAAAGAAATAACACAAACGTGTTTTAAAGGAATAAAGACACTTTGAATTACTTTTTCTTTTAATGAATTTTGGATAATCAGTGGTGAAAGTGTAACTTCCGCTATTTAGGCACATGGAAAAAATGTGGGGAAAAAAAGAGGAGAGAGATTAAAATATTTTAATCTCGATCTGAAGTGTATAAATAAGATTAGAAAATAAATAAAAAAAATAAATAAATGAAGGATTGTTATACGTGAACCACCCACTTAATCTCACAGCCTTTGCTGCCATTAGTAGGTCATTTATTATTATTATTATTATTATTATTATTTTTATTATCAAACTAAAATCCTCATATTGACCTTCACAGATTTTCTCATAATGACAGTTTAAGTTTTGCTTTCAGAAAGGCTGAATTTCAGAACCTATCACAGACAAAGAAAAACAGGCCCATGTGAAAAGATGAACAACAGAAAACTGTTTTCCATTGTCCCCTAAAACATTAGAACTGCTCAATTAGCATTACTGACAAAAACTGTGTACAATTTTTTTAAAGGTAGTGTGTGTGTTCTGTGGAGGCTCTGTGAAAGTTTCGACTCTATGTTCCACTGTGACCTTGGTGTACCATTGGGGGCCACCAGCAGAGGAACAGCCGGTATGAACTTCAAGTCCAAATCTCTCAAGGGACGTATTCTGACAAGCTGACTTAATGCAGAGACTGATCTGGAAGCTTTTTTCTATTTTAAAAGAGAAAGAGAGAAAAAATGAGGCTTGGTGTGGTGGGGTAAGAGAAAGCGTTTAGGAACACTGAGTCGACTGAGGGTCTCAGTAGATTAATTAAAATTAAATAATTTAAAATGACATGGATATGAAGCAAAGTCTAGGATTTGTCTTTGCATGCTGGCCCACTACCTATGAAGGGAACTGAGAAATTAATGTCTTATTTATAAAATTATGGAGTCAGTACAAAATAAGATACAACAATTAAGTACAAAAAACTCTTTATTTGTCTTATTTGTCTTAAATGGTCCACATGACACAACCCAAAAGAACTTTACCTTCAGCATCAAAGTCAATGCATCTTGTTTTGTATTTACACTGTGTTTTCTCCATCTCTTGTGAGGTGTTAAATGGGAAATTTAAGGACCAATTTATCTTAGATGGGTAATAGCCAATTTAACATCTGGTGACAAGAATTTAATCATCTCTACTCTTAGGTTACACTGATAATGAAAGGGTAGTGTCAACATCTGTGTGTATTACCTTGCATCTTGTGCACTATTGATCCTGGAGAATAAATGCTGCTTTTATGGGAAACTGACACAATGAGTAAATATCCACATATTATCCTGTAAACACTGAAAAGCACTGAGGCAGGGGAGAAGGTATTTTAGAATGCTGCATTAAAAAATAATCCCTTTAATGTGTTGTGGCCTATTTTAACATGTTTTATTTTTAACGCCAAGTTTTTGTCTTGATTTAAATGAGTTAAAACAACAAAAGGAAGAAACTTTGCATGCAAGCATGACAGCAAAGCATGTCCTCATCTTCTTCTGTAATTTAGGTGAACCTGTAGGGAGGAAACTGCAACAGTAGCAGCTTGCATTACACCACAAAAACTCTATTTGTGTGTGTGCGTACTTGTTTAGAGATCTTTGTGAGGACAGAAATTCGCATGAAACTATAGTTGTGAGGACCAACCGTGATTTGTGAGGACAAAACGGTGGTCCTTACAAATTGGAAGGCATTTTTGAGGCTCAGAACGTGGTTTTAGGGTTAGGGTTACAATTAGGTTATGGTTAGGTTTAGGGTAAGGGGCTAGGGAATGCATTATGTCAATGGAGTTCCCCACTAAAATAGCAAAACGAGTGTGTGTGTGTGTGTGTGTGTGTGTGCACTGAAGCATGTGTGCTCTCATCTGTGCACACAAGAGTTTCTGAGCATTTGTTCACATGTTGTGTGCGTGTGCAGGGATGGTGAGCAGACTTCAGGCTTACCTGGAACACACACAGAGAGCTACAATCAGCCTCTCTGGTCCCGCTGCTGAGGCAGTGTCAGAGCTCTGTAAATCACAGCGCCCCACCCACGCATAAATCTACTTCAAAAACAACACACCAACACCCATTAGGAGGAGAAAGAAAGGTTGGAGCCGCCCCACTTGACAATGACTCGCTATAAAACACAATGAGGGTTCACCTGTACTTGCCACCCCCCTTTGGGAAGAAAAACTGTCATTAGCCGAACAGAAAAGACAAACAAGTGTCACTGGAAGCAAACAATGAGGCAGTGAGTGTGAGTCACTTAAGATGAGAAACGGCATCAAAAGGTTTCAGGGAGACACTTGGGCGTTCATGAGGGTCATATCAGTGTCAGTTCAGGAGTTCAAGAATGTTTTCAGGAAGTCTTTGTGTTTTAGATTTAGTACTAAAGTTCAATTAACCTCCTGACTCATGAGTTAGGATTGAAAAGAAATAACCTTTAATTATAGCATTCGGAGCAGAAAATGAAATGTAAATGCCACTGAAATACTGTTCCTGTCAGATGCAAACACAGTGACTCATCTTTTCAGAAAACAGGGAAATTAAGTTCAAGTTTATACTGATAAATCTTCATCCAAGGCAGGCCATAGTTTGTCAAAAACACATAAGGGGCCGCTATATACACACTAAGTATATTTAATTATTCATGTGTCCTATACATCTGTTTTCATCTGTTGGATGTGGAAAAGCCTTTAAATATCAAAGCAAATTCTCTCCCATAAGACAGGAGTTACATCTACCATTTTGTCAGTGCCACAGCAGCAGCAGCCTGGAACCACCCACTTACTGTGACCAGCTTAAGAAACGGTCCTCAACACTAAGGACACACAGCGAGCAACACAAATAGTCCTGAGTCAGTGAGAGATAAAGAGAGCAAAATAAAAAAGGGGGAAGAGGGTACAAAAAGGGAGGGGAGGGCTCTGTATGTCAACTGCTGTGATCCCCTCGTCCCAAGACGGTCCTGCCACTTTAAGAAATGAAGCAATATCATTAATGGAGGCCTCCAAGGGCTGACATCTTGCTCCAATTCACCAGTCCCCCGTCCATCACACCATTACGGTAGGCCCAGCAGTATTAAAATCCAATCACTCCTCTGGCTAGTTTGATTAAGGAGGGCAACTGCACAAAGAAGGAGCTCTGACCCATTGTTGCCTTTGCCAGGGAGTCCCCAGAGGCTGGAACAGGTTTTTGGCCCCAGACAGGGCCAAGTTACAAGCCTCAGAATGATGCAGTCAGTCCTAAATGTTCAACCTTTTTGGGTTTTTTTTGTTTTTTTTTGTTGTTTTCTGTTATACTTGTCAGCATAGTCAGAGGTTCATGTCAAACAATGGTCAGACATATCCTGCAGAATATGACTCATGATGGGTGAAGCATGTTTATTTGGGAAAAGGAAACTGAAATTTTCAAATTCACTGAGGGTTATGTAAGGCCAACATCCAGTGGTTATATTTTCAAAGAATTACAGTGCCACCCACAATTAGGATATTGAATAATACAAAAAGACATCAATTTAAAAGTCTATATTCACCTTTTTTCACCTTTTTTCTCACTTTATATTTGACTTGGTTATGTCACAATATTCAAGTACTGGTGATAACTGTGATATTTAATGAACTGAATACTGTTATCATTTTAATAATAAGCATATGATAAAATCAGAAATAATCCAGCACCATGACAGGTATGGTTACAGACTCTCTCTCTACATACCTACACTGTTATTTTGAGTGCAGTTAATTTGCCCAAAACTAGACACACACACACACACACACACACAATGAATGAAATTAAATATAAATATGACCGATAGTGTTATTATTTTTCCGGATGTTTCGCCAAATATGGAGATAGTGTCATTATCATGAATCCTTCCTCCGTCAAATGCACATCAACTTCAGCTTAACATAGGAGGTGTATTATAAATACTCTTCTTCCTTGATCCAAATGCCTTAATTTGGTTTTCAGCCAGTAAGTCGCTAACTTGCTTTTTTTTTTTTTTTAAATAGAAGGCCACTGCCGCCCCTCTTGAGGGGGTTGCATCGGTCAGATTGTGTCTGGGAAAAAGGCAGCATCACAGGTACAGATCCTGGAGCCTAGAGCAAATTAAAACCAGAAGGCCAGGGTGAGCCTCTTCGACCACAGTGACATAAATTACTGGGATTTACAAGATTTTTAAAACACTTTTAACAATACTCCCCTTTTAATGTGCTCTCTGTTTAATAATGCACTTTAGGTTTTAAGAGCATGATAAACAAACCAATAATTCACTTTTTTATCATCTGAGGGTGAAGCCCTTCAGGACTGCCTTCTACAGCAGCGTTCAAAGGGGCCACAAACAGATGAAATGAAAGGCTGTCGCAAGATGTTTTGGGCAACAGTTGAGATGTAACTGGTGATCGCTTGGCTTTCTTGAGGATTAAAGTACACTGAGGTTCATTTTCCCAAGAACTGGGCAACATTTAAAAGGGACACTGATACTGAAACGAATAAACAAAAGATTTTTTAACAGAGGTTATTGGCTTGTGTCATGGGATGGGGCAGGAAGACTCTTGGGTCATGTGGATGGCACTCTGGATATCCAACATTAAAGGATGAGGCAAGTCTTTCATGTAAGAAAAGAACCTATCATTGTACATCTGTTTAAATGTTGCATAGATGATTAAAAAATGCAGAAAAGAACTAGAGAACTATAGATTAACATCCTGCTTACCATGAAAAATGATTTTTTTTTTTTGGGCTTATGTTAAGACAACATGGCTCCATTGTGGTGTACACTCATTTGTGTGTGAGTGTGTGCGCGCGCGTGTGTCAGTAAGTAAGTGAGATCTGGGAAAGCTCACGGTAGCATTTGGCTGGAGTTTTCAGCATACAAAGCTTCACAGGATAAGTTAATGATTCTCCTGACTGCCAAGACATATAAAGAGGACTCAGCAAGGCTTTCATAAATCTTGCAACAATGAAATTCAAAGATTATTCATCTTTCAGCAGGCAAAGAATGTTATAGTGTGAAAAAAGGATAAACATGGAACAAATGTCTTCCTATGGGAACTGAAGTGCTATTGTCATAAATGTAAAAGTAAGCAGAGTGGAAGACAACTAACGTCTGTGTTAGAGCAAGGACCTGGAACTGAACATGCACACACACACGCCCACACCCACACCCACACCCACACCGTCACGCTCACAAAGACTGATGCGCATGTGTGCTCTATGCACCTACGCTCTCCCTTGCACTAACACACATTATCCAACCCACTACCAGTCACCACAAATCACTGGGCCATCTCATATAATCCTCTACCAGCCAGTGCCACAGCATTAAACATCCAAACAAATTGTCCTTCGTCAAGTGCTTGCTGCAGGGGAAGACATAAAGCAAAAAGCACATAGCTGGGCAGGGCCACAGGCTTGGATCTGGAGAAGTGGCAGCCTCTCTGTAGCTTTAGGAAATAGAACGATAAAGTCTTGGTGGCTCTCAGCCTGTCAGCCTGCATTAAACTGCTCCTTGCAACTTTTTGTGAAAGAGATTTCAGGGATAGCAGAAGCACTGCGGAACCACTTGATAAGACAAATGGGCATCTTCATCTTATTTCTCAGTTGGTTTATCAGAATCAAATAAAGTAAACTCATGCAGAGTCAGAAGAGTACAATTTCACAAATAACTCCTCTTTAGAGTAGATTAATGATAAAACATGTATGTATAAGTGAGTGAACTCTTAGAATTTACTTTACTTTTAAGTGGATTTATAGATTTTTAGAGACTTTTGTGTTGTGGCTCTTGGGATGGAAAAGTTAGTCTGTTTGGCCACAACTTTACTTGTGAAAAATCACTGCTAATCCACAAGTGAATAGGTTATTATGAATGGTTTATACAGAAAGCCATGGTGCCCAGATGATAAATCCAAAGGATGCTGCTAACCTCTGACTATCCAAGCAGCACCACCACAATGTTGTAATGAAAAGTAATTTCTGTGAGTTGGGTTTTGATTGAAATTATTACCATTATTAAATAAATTGCCATGAAACCACATTCATGTTTATCTAGGTTGGATTGCAATTGGTATAAAATTTTGGAGTATTCAAAACTATGATTAATACTCAGTTTAAAAATTTAAATATTTCAGAAGTGTAATTTATTCACTTTTAACTTGAAATGTCAACAGCTTTATGACAACGATTCTTCTGGTTTTACTTCATTTTACTGCTTTTGTTTTTGATTTCAGTCTCAGCCCACAAAAGAATTGTTAACCTCCTTTTTTGTTTACTGGAAAATTTTCAAAATGTGTTGTTTTTCACAACAATGACATATAGTACATGCAAACAATAACATGACACATGATTGAACTAAACAACTTCAGTTCCTTTTGTAGACATCCTGAACATCCTTTACTTGGGAGATCTGAGATATGCATTGGTCTAATAGGAGCTGGAAGTGGGCACGGTCAGGTTTCTGATAAGAATGAGGGCACGGCTGTATCTGGGAGATCTGAGAGATGCCGAAGGCTCTTGTGAAAAGGAAGCTAGACTTAAGCTGCTGGAGAGACTTATCTTTACAGTTTCCTATACCACCTGCTGACAGATCCCAAGACTGTGTAAATTCCTCTGCCCCTTGAAATGACTCCGACCAGACAATGAGACGAGACTTTGTGTACTGGTGTTTACTATAACACAGAGAACAGAAGAGATTTTACAAGGTATGTGGGAGACAAAGACAAACACAAGTTACATGTGTTGCAAATTGTGTTTGAAAATGGACAATCCTTGAAGTAAACCAATGGAGTGTGCTTTATACCCTCTCTGTATGTGCTCACTCTGTGATTTAGCACAAAACTCCTTCAGGATACATCAAGATATTATTTATTTGTTGCATTTGTCAGAAGCTTTGGTTTGATAGCGCAGTAACAGAGAGCAGATTTTACTTAAAAAAAAAAATCCTATCTAAATAGTCATACAGTTTTTGTCCAAATTCGTAGTTGACAAGAGGATGATTCAATGTGTGAGGAACACCAGGGGTGGAAACATGGCCCAGTGTTATTGTAGAAATGACGGTGTATAAGTCACTGCTGAGATGGCTTTTGTACTATTGGGAAGAGTTATTTACATCCGAAGAGCTGGGGGCATTTATCATCCGGGGATAGTGGTTCCCCTTCAAAGTTTTCCTTTTTATGACGTGCATTATTTCTCGTGCACACACATAAACAAAGCCAGGACTGCCGGCACTGAATCAGCAGACTGTGTCACCAAGTGGCCCCTGGGTCAGGCCAGCTTTCTTGTGCCGCCAGTGCTTACATTAGCATGTGAAAGGCTAAAGCTGTTCCAAATATTCCCTCTAAACATTTATCCTGTCTGAAGCCCACATGGAAAAATTCCATTGAGTGGGATGGATGTAGGATGCAACTGCTAATTGGCTTTTGTCATGACAAACCAATTAACAAGTTGACAAAATACATGTTCAACCAGTAAACAGAAAAAAAAAATTCTCACTAACTTAACGCAAATTTAAATTAAAAATAGTAACTTACTTTTGGGTTTGATTAAGGAAAGATGTTTGTATATTTGGCACTTAGAAGTTTATATATTTGCATTTTATTTCCATTTTCAAATGGGTTTAAAACATGCTCCACATGTCTCCTCCTTCATCAGAGAAGTCCAGCCTGTCCATAATATGGCAGGCAGGCACCAGGAGTCTGTGTTTACATTGGAAGTGCCTGGAAATGAATTTCCCCACACTAGTCTCATTTGTCTTATCAATCTGTAAATGTGCTGCCTCGATGATGGAGGAACATATTTAAAACATTCAAAAAGGTGTTTCTCATATGCTCAACACTGGCTCCATTCCTCTTTATAGCAATAAGTGCGAGGAGCAGCTAGAGGTGAAGAAACAGCACCCGCTACTCGGAAGCACCCAATTTTAGCTGCTGCACTGCTGCACATTTTTTAAATTAGCCGAGTGCGTCTGCTGGGGGAGGACCTTGGTGGAACATATAAATATTCAAAAGGTACATGTCGTATTCCCAGTCTGCTCATTCTGTTAACTTTTCCACGCTGCAAGCTGAATCATCTGTCATTCACCCTAATTTAATCATCAGCCACTCTCATTCAATTATCCAATATAATATGCAAATGAGGTGAACAATGGCCAGCTCATGCTAATTATGTACATCAGAATAATTAAATTGGATAGAAGTGGTGGAGGGGAACTGGACTATCATAAAATGGGGAGCAGATTCTTTAATTAAGGCTGCAAAAATTTTATTAGAATCTGTAATCTGCCCGTAAATTGTTGAATGGTGGCCATGCACAGGGGGGACATTACTCTTATTGGAAAGCGCTCCCTGAAGACTGGCTCAGGGAAGCAGAGCGCGATGTAGCTCACATCAAGGGCAAATCCATTCTAAAACAGGATTCCTATTTATTATAGCGATGATCTTGGAATGTGAACATAAACAACTTTCCTCAAAAGACTGCAAACCGTAAAACTGTTATTATACTAAAAAAAATTACAGAGAGAAGCTATGGCTAAAAACTTGTTCTTTATTATTGTTGGCACTATGACAAAATAAAGCAAATAAAATGTCAATACAACTTAGTGAACAAACCAATCTCTTTTTTTTCCTAGTTTGTTGCCCCACCTTAATGAATAATCTGAACTCTATTCAAACTAGATTTGCACTCAGCAGTAAGCAGAACTAAATGATGTAAATTGTGCATTCTGTGCCAAGGCACCAGAGCATGCCTGGCAGACAGTTAGACACAGAGAAACGCCACCCTTAATCCTCTCCTCTGCTACTGCATGCATGCAGGCACTGCTGCCTCCCTACAACAGCCCAGCTATGTCCAGCAGTACAACACAAAACAGTCTGCCATGGGACACACAATGGCTCACCCTGAGGACCAGCAGACAGCCAGCAGCAGGACCCTGGATGAGGTGCTGAAGCCACTGAAATATTTACAGAGGAGTTTTTTGTTGCTTTTGTGCTGAGTGATTGAAGGGGGCTGTTCAGACAGTCTATATGGTGCTGCTGTTGTTGAAAAGGAAGTCACTGGAAAAAATACAGGAAAAGACAATACATAAATCACTTTATGTCTTTTAAAATTAAAAATATTTGTATTGCAAAGATTTATCTGTGTATATATTTTGTTTTCTTAGAGTGAAGAAATGTGCAGGGGTGTTTGAAGTTTGAAGAAGTTAGAATCCCACATAATCCATCACCCTCTGTGCAGACAGACAACAACACCTCTGTAACACCGTAGTGTATCCTGCCTCGACCAGACAGTATTTGTTAAACATGTCAGGGTGACAGAACAGCAGCAGGTCAGGAGCACAGTAGATTAAAGTGGGAGTAAGTTTGAGTGAGGATGTAGAGACATGTAAACTGACACATGACAAAATACACACCAGTGATAGCTTGTCTACTATCGCTTCCTTTTCTAATATATCCACAGTAGATGGGCACATAGAGAAACGCCATTGTTTATCCTGCACATACCCTTTGCAGTGCATAAATTGTACATAATCTGTATGTTAAAATTACAAACAATATAAGCACATTCATTGTCAATCAGTTGAATTTTATTTTTTGTTATTTTCCTATATCGCATACTACATTAAACTTTATTCAGCTTGCACACAACATTGACATTGTTCATGTGGTTATGTGTGTAAATGGCTAAAAGACAGAGTCTCTCTGGACTCTAGCACCCTATTTTTTCATGGTGAAGCCAAATAACCAGCAAATCCAATGCACAGGTGAAAGTCAGGCCGAAGGGATGTGATGTGACTATAAGAAAATCACATTTCTGTGTGACAGGAGACTTTCAAAGAAAGTCCAACTTGCTCTTTACTAAGTTTGGAAGAAATTTAAAGCAGACTGCACATGAACACATCTTTAGCATCTAATTTTTTAAAAGGAGCTGACTTCACTTTATCTCCACTGTCACTGACTGAGTCAATGTTATGCTTCTCCTTTAAACACTTTTTACAAAACTTTGTGGAGGTCAGGTGTACCTCAGTGTACCTTTTTGTCAGTGCATTTTGAAACAAACTGCAGTACCTTTAAGACTTTAAATGGAGTTAATTTTGCTACATGTTTTTTGTGGAATTACACCAAAAAACCCTCACTGGTCAACATGCCAAATCACTGCAGATTATTTTACTATACCACCATAAATTCTTTTATTCAGATGGCATTACATTTAGTAATCTTTCATGAATCACTCCATTCTTATCAGTTTATTGTCCAGCCAATTGTACTATTTATCCTTCTCATTATGACTGGTTCTGTAGTCAGCAAGTTAAATAAACTGTATATATTATAGACAGCACAGCTGCAATCTGACTCGTGGGTTGTATTAAACCTGAATCATTGACTACACATTCAACCTTTGCGTCACCTCTTTGACTGACTCTGAGTTTGTGCTGTCTATCAAAGACTTTTTTAGGAGGAAATAATTCACAAGTAAGATCTGATTTACAGCAGGGGCAAGGGAGGAAATCACATTAGAATAATTCAAAGTAATCACAGTAAAACTCTGATATATGGACTCCTTCTCAGCTCTTGTTCCTCCTGTTTGTTTGTTTATGGCTTGGTGCCTATCTTACTCATCTGAACACTCTGCAGATGATCTTAAAAATAAACTTATTTATAGAAGCTTCTCCTAAAGTACCCAAATCAAATAACAGAAAAATGCGTACTCCGCCTTCTCATATTACACAGGTTCCAAGCTTGAAAAAGAGCAGGTTTGCTGAGTTTGGCTGGCGCAATAAACAACACTATCTCATGGCTCTGTCTTATCCACCCCGAAGATGGATGTGCAGGGGCCAAAGGTCACCCTCGTTCATTCTTGCAAAGGAAACGTCTTATCCTAATGACAGTTTAGAGGTAAAATGAGAATACTTTTCCTTGAGTGCTAACACATCAGGATGGACTTGTGGCAAACAATCCTTACTCCCTCACATATGTATAACAAGGCCACAAAAAAAGCAAGCAACACAGTGAAGTATGGTTGACAGAAAACCCCACAAAGAATATTCTGAAGAAGTCATAAACTTTTTTTTTTTTTTATCCTAAAATCAACTTTAGTGAAAAAAGAAAAGAACAAAACTTCTCCTTACTCTACATTTTCATATATGGCTTCAAATCACCTAGCAACATTTCAAGGACATGTTATACCTTGTTTCCAAATACACATAAGTTAATTTGTTTTGACAGCAGAAAAACTGTTCATTGTTCTGAACATTTTCCTAAGTTACTCCCTTTGTAAGTAAGTTACTTCTGCAAATCATCAGGGGTGTAACTGACCTATACCCAGCATAAAAAATGTCTGTCAGTCTGTCAGCCAAGAGGGATATGTTAAATGTTGAGGTTTAGCTGTCAAAGTCCACATCCTGAAAAGAAATCACTGTGCCAAGATGAAAGGATGGAAAGCAACATGCTGGGCAAGTGATTACTTGATTTAACCTAATTATCTATAATAAACTAATTATGTAATTAGTGTCCAGGTTCAACCCAATAAATGTTAAACTTGTTCACAGCAGGTACACAAACAAACACAAACATGTCTGATCTCTCAGAGTGCTGCAACCTAAACCCCTTTCAGGATTTATAATGAGTCAGCAAACATTTTCATTGCACATTTGCACCACTTTCCACCCTAAATCAGAGAGACGCACTTCCTCCTATAAATACCATGGACAGGTATCTCTTACTCAGTGGCATGCTTAGCACAGGATGGAGACCTGTATGCCAATACCTCCACAGTGTAAGGGCCTGATTGTGTGTGGGATTGCCTGGTCACACTTAATGCTGCCCTGAGATATCTGAGCATGGAGCACATCTATTGTACCTCAGCCAATGGTGCTCTGTGGTACTCCTGTCCTCTGAAAACCAAGGCAGGAAAGAGAAAGGCTGATTTCCACCTCCTCTCCCTAAAATCAATGCATCTCTTGGACACCAGAGGGTCAGGGCTGTCAAATGGCACTAAAGAGACATCATTAGGTCTCCTAGAGGCCACAGGGTACTTCTTGATGGACTCTTCTGAGACAGTATCAAAGACAAGTGAGCCTCTGTGCAAAAGGTAACGTTTTAAGGAGAGATACACACCAGGGCATGAGGACTAAATCTTGGGTAAATGTACAGTGAAGTGAAGCCTCTTCTCTCCTTTCCACCCTGCCATGCCGTTATGAGTGAACACAGCTCAAGAATTCCCAGACATTAAACTCTCTCATATCCAAGACTATAAGTTACATTCACTGGCTACTGTGCAAACTGCCGTTATGGTGTGACTGTGGAATGAATGAGGGAACAAGTGGCAGGTTTCTCACACATATTCAGTGACAGGCGCGCAGCCGATCAAACAGCTGGCTGTCATTAGTGCACAGCAGCTGGGGCTGACATGGTAGCTGGCAATAGTAGAGATTGAGGGCTGACGCTGACACAGAGAGGAATCGGTAACGGAGATGTGAGATATGTCAGATTGCTGGTACAGTTTCTTTTGGAGTTCTGGAATAGCAAAAAGGCGAAAAGTGACATTAATTACGTTTATTAATAATGTATTGTGCGATCAATAGCTTTCGAGAGAAAAAGTTTTATGAATCAGCTGTTTTACCTAGATATTTTAGGGTCTCAAAATGCATATTTTCTTCTTTTGCTGAAAGCATTGTTAATGAGAAATATAATTCTGTGAGGTACTTGCACTCAATTAAGTAGCAAATACTCAGACAGTGTTACTACTAAAGCCGAGACTTTTCTGCATGATTTATTGTTTTCGGTCCTCACTTGTGCTACTAGGGCCTCATTCACTTCAATATAAACTGCCATTATTCTTTTAATAATAAAACATTACTTCCTATGAATTGTGCTGGTTTCAAACCATCTTATAGCAGCCATCTTATAGAACTGAGCAGAAACAAATAATAGACATTGCAATAGCCATTTATCCATCCTTCCATTTTCTTAACAGTTTATTCAGTTCAGGATTGTAGGGTGGTTTCAGCCTATCCCAGCTGTCATAGGGCGAGAGGTGAGGTACACCCTGGAGAGGTCGGCAGTCTGTTACAGGGCCAAACAACAGACTTCTAGTAGCATAATATGTCAGTAGACTGCAACCAAAATGCAAACCATATCATGAAAGTTATGTGCTTTGTATGCCCATCATCCACCCGAACTACCTACACTTGGCTTTCATTTAGTACTTAACCATGTCCTTTACTTCACTCAAAACATGACCACTCAACTTAATGCATTTCTTTCAGTATGTATTTGGCAAAACAATTTGAGAGATCAATTTAGATAGATGAGTCTTTCAGGACTGACCTGAGAGCTTCGTACCTTTAAAATATTGACAATAATCAATTTGAGTTTTTGAATGAATTATTTTTTCTGTCAGCCATGGTTAATCATATCTAGGGGATAATAAGAGGGAAACACTGTCTTCCATTTCTCCTAAATAAACCTGAAAAAAGCTTCCTGACTTACATTGGTACCTGAATGAAAAAGCAACAGCTTACACCTTAAACTGTACACCAATGAAAAAAAAAAAAATACAATCATTGAGTGAAAGAGAGCATTTGATGGATTGCTGAGGAAAGTGACAAAGGAGAACTTGATAGTGGAAGAGGAAGTGGAGGGAGTTCTGTTCCAAAATGACTGTGTCTGAAGTAATGCCAGCAAGCTGTAGTGTAAAGACACAGGAGAGATCCTGGAAAAGGGAATAGCCTTGTGAAAAAAAAAAAAAATCAAGTTTACATTACACAAAATTTCCACCTTACATTATATTTCCTACGTGTATTTATTTATTTTAACTTTATTTTCTATTGCACATTAATTGTGCACTCAGCATATAGCAGCAAAGTACAGGGGACCAGAGAGAATGTCAAAACATTCCCTAAAAAACGAAATCCACTAACAACGGCAAGCTGAAATTCAATACTCTAAGCCTTTAGAAAGAGTCCACCATGACAAAGCATTATTGGGATATCACAAATTTGTCTGGCAGTAACAGGTCCACAGAACTTTCCCTCTCCACCCACTGTGGGACAAATCACTGGTAATTGGCCTATTACTCTGTCGCCAGGTCTGCTTCTGTAGTCAAGCTCTATGAGGCCCGTGAGGAGCCAGTGGAGGGATCTGTCTCACCTTGTCAGAGTGGCTCAGGTATGTCTGCCCCCAAGGGACTGCAGTCCGCTTCTCTTAAAGGGATACCCTGCAGAGAAAGCTGTCCATCACCAGACCTCCCAGTGTGTCAAAATACATCAGGGCAGCTCTGCAGGCTGCACAGTGTTCGATCATTGCTGCTAAGAGCCCTTTTTGAGCTTTCCCCTTCTGCAAGACAATTCCACTCATTCACATCTTTGTTAGAGCTGTCAGTCACTGCAGACTTTACATACAGCAGTAATTACAATTTCAAACTGCTCACAATCTCTCTGCTCAGCGTGTCACACGTCACTATAGGACTTAAGCTTGTTGTTATGACATTCTTTACCTAAAAGGGTTCACTAAGGCATCTATTGTCAGTTTGTCAGTCTTTGGGCATTAAAGTTCAGTGTGCTTTACCTCCATTTACAGACTTCACTGTGATCTTTAAAGAGGTAGGTTGTGTTAAAATACACACCTTTATGTCACAAATTTTCTGTGATGTGTCATCTGGTTAATTTCAAATGTACAAACCTATCTGGTATCTTTTGTGTATAATTACAATGATAATTTGTATATAATTTGTATATAATTACAAATTGCCATTGTGGTGTGACATTTACCTTAATCACTAAGATTTGAAAGTCCTTCTCCCATTGCAAAATGTTGTTTGACTGCAATTTTCTAGCTTAGTTTTGATACCCTAAAATGCACTAAAATTGTTATTGTTTTTTATGTGTGTGTGTGTATTTGTTTTTAGACATTATAAAATGATGTGTTTCATCTTTTAAATTTATATTCCTCTTGCAATTAAAAAAAAAAAAAAATTAGAACAACAACAAGCTGAAATGTTTACAGACAGGAAGCTGAGAAGAAAAATGCTTCAAGTGCTGTCTTACATGACTCATTTACTGACTGAACAATGCTTCACACTTGCTCTGAGCTCAGCCCTGTAGAGTTGCTGCATTTTGTTTATTGTGCATTAGAGCAGAAGTTAAAAACCCGTTCTTCAGCCTCTCAAATAATGGATGCCTGGCCTTTGCTCATTCCATTAAATCGAGCATAATTTGATCTCTGAATAAATTTTAATGAACAAAAATTTCCCTCCAAGCAGACCGTTAGTTAACTGTAGCATTTTAAGAGTGACAATATCTTTGTGTTACCTAATAGTGTCTCAGTGACCGGCGATGATCATTTACACCGCAAGGCACCACCAGAAGACTGCACCCCTGCCAGCACCCAGTGAAAAGTGGGCTCAATTAAAAGCCCTTCATAAATATTAAACACTATCTATCAGCAAGTTATTCATATAAATGATGTATCCACTTGTAAGCACAGACTATCAACATCTAAATGTCCTCTGTAAATACATCTCAGTCATGGAATCTTTACTCTGCTTTAATTCCAGAGCTGGCCAGTTTTAAACAGGCACTGTGCCAGCCCAGCACTTCGCCATGCTAGCTAACAGAGAGGTGGTAGTACTAATGTTTGGCTCATACTCATATGGTAAGTGATCAGTTTCGTCAAAGAAGGGAAACCCTGCACAGGGCTGATTCATCTGTCACCACAGTGAAGGAGGCCTCCTGAAAGACACGGAAAGCTTGGAGGAAAAACCAAGACTGGTGAATTTATTCATAGTTACAATAAGGTGTGTGATACTTCACAGCTGAAACTGGTAGAGTTCCCAATTCTGTAATAATGGAGGCTATCTGACATACATCAGTCTACATAAGTAAACATTTAGTAGGACTGATTCCCCAGTTTCCCCACTGAACTGTAAATGTGTAAATGTCAGATTACTAAATATGAGAAAAATCTATTAAACCGTGTCAGATGACACTTTGAAGAAAAATCACCACAGAATAAAAGAATAGCATCATTTGAAGGTGAACTTAAACAGTAATTGAAGGAAATTTAAATTCCTTAACTTTTAATTAAATGAAATTTCAAAGCGTTTTGTACCTTCTTAGAGATGATTAGTCTCAGAGAGAATCCCACAGCATTGTACCATGAATAATAGCACATGTCTCTATATTATTAATAAGCTCAGGGCTAAAGTTGGCTAGTAGAAGTCATCGTGACAGATGCTTTCTGGTTGGGTGCCAAAAGAAAGGCAAGTGAGAAGTCTCAGAAGTGTTTGCAGCAGGGTGTAAAGGAGCCCTGCAAGTCAGGTTAGCCCTGTTCAGAAAACCACGGCTAAACACGGAGACTAACTAGAGAAGCTTTATAAAGGTAACCTTCCAATCCCAGAATTAACACTTCAACAGGACATTATACTGTGTGCTCAAAGTATGCCGGTTAGATAGAGAGAATGTGAAGCTGAGATGAAAAGACAGACACATGGAGGAATAAAGAAAAAGAGAACCAGACAATACAAGTGAGTATGGGAGGAACTGAGGGAAAAGTTGTAAAAGTATATAGAATAGCTGTATTTTCGAAAATAATAAAAAATGGTTAAATGAGGCCAAAGCAACATGCTTATAAGAGGCTTCATCTTTTAAATTGTGTCTCAGCTCCTGTTATAGAGAATCTCATGCATTTACTGTAAACATGTATAATAGAATAAGTTTTTTTTTAGGTGTGTTAAGAGTTTGATTAACAAAAAGTAACCAGTAAAGCCAGATGAATAATTGTGCACAATGCTTTGGAAACTCAATAAATAAATAAATAAATAAATAAAAGTTTTAATAATATAATAGCCTGTGGTTTTAAGTTGTAGGTTGTTGTACCTGTCAGAGCATAGCTTAGATATAGCCAGTACAATTATTATTATTATTATTATTTTGTATATTAAATGTCAAAATCTCTGTTGACATCTCTACACAATGTCTAATGTATATTTTACAGTTTTACGGTATTTCAATACACCTGCTATAATTAGCTTGCTGTAAGACCCTCAGTGGCCTCACAGACCATAAATGCAACAGTCAAAGCTGTTTGATTTGGGTGTTTTCTAATATGAGCCATATGTGTTTCATTCTTGTGAATGATTCTGACAAGTCTACATTGTTTAGTCTGCCTGGTTACGTTTACATGAAAATGTGACAGATTCAACAGCACTGCTGTCTTTTGATCAAAAGATAGGCTTTAAAAATAACACATTATTGAAATGTGAAACAAATCAAATTACTAAAAAAAACAGAAATTTCTTAAATAATCAAAACAGATTCTTACAGGGAAGTATGTATGTGGAAGGTGCTCTTTCAATGAACTAATGTGTGGCTCGAATTATTCAGCTCGACAAGGTATAGACAAACTTATGATGTTATTGTTGCAATTTTGATCCATTTAGATTCAGTTTTACAATGCAATTTATTAAAATCAAGAAATCTACACAAACAGTGGTGCCTCCATCTTGTATTCATACTGCTGCTGGATTCATTTGTGCCTCTGAATGCAGTGCTAATTCCACAAACCCTGTATTCAATTATTCATGCCAAGTACATAACTTTTCAATTAACTAATTGCCAGGCTCTGGAGAGTTCTGCATACATGGTTCCCCCGGCAGGTCATCAGCAGCCACGGAAGAATATTCTTCACCTGCATCCTTAATACACATGGACTTTAAGAGAAAATAATTTCATAAATGTTAAAGAGAACAAAATGAGCTTTTAAAATTATACACCCACAGAATGAAGTAAAACCTTCATGAGACATAGATTTTTAAATTTTGACAGACACTCCTTCCCACAGTCTGCACATCACCTTGATTGTCTTTATCTTAAACAAACAAACAAACAAAAAAAAATTCCAAAAGAAATTCCAGGAATGTTTAAAATATGCAACATGCTGTGTATATGTGCATTTAATGCTTGTAATCTAAGAAAATCCCGTCCTCATTAGAGTAGCATTCAAAGGCCTAAAACAAGCACCAGCAGACTGACATGGAGCTGTGATGGGTGAGGAAGTAGCAGACAGCTGTAAAGAACCTGTTTCACTCACTTCCCAAATTCTGCCATGTTACTCACAATCTAATCTCTCTGACCTGATGACCTATCCACAGAGATAAGAAACAGGAACGAAAGGGAGTTCCCATAACCAGTAAGCCTGCATTTCTATACTGACAGCTGATGCATACTGATGCATTCTGTAGTTTCTCATCTGCAGTGGCCTACAAAACACTGGCATTTCAATTTTTTTTTTTACCTCCCTGTTTATGAAACATTACTAATATATCAAACAAACCATATGTAGTATAACTGATGCACCCAACAAAACCATAAAAATGTAAGGTGCTATATAGTGCCTAAAATCCAAGGGGCAACCTCCAGAGCTGAAAAATGAAGCCTGCATAGAAGTGGCAAAAACTGCAGTTCCTCTGCAGGTTTTGAGGCTGGCTCCAAAAGGGACTCAATGCCCATAGACAAACTTTACAACAATAAAAAGCATGTTTACAGCCTGGTACAGAATATAGTTTTGGTCTCTATGGATAGTTCACATCCTCATAACAACTCTGAGTGGGGTGAATTTTATAGAACTCATGCACCTGGACAATTGAGTTAGGAATGTGGCGTTGTTGATTGACAGGTGTCCCAACACAGGCAGCTGGAGCTGACTGATGTCTGCTAGGCCTCATCCACTACTTTGAGTCATTAAACTGGACTTCTTCACTGTGTTTGTGCCTTTTGGAGCATTTTTAATTGATTATCTGATTAATATGATGATTTACTGTGTTATACAGGCCACCCCAGAAGTTTGTGCTTCAGTCTTTGTGAGTGAAATTCTAGTGTTTTATTATTTTGCTACTTTGCACCAGTTACCTGATATGTGTGTCTGTGCATTGCATCTACAGTCTATGAATACAGCTTGCTAACCAAGCTAGCTAAAGTTAGCTGAAAAATTAGCACTTCACCATTTCATTCATATAAGGGAACTCCTGGCTCCAAAAAATCAACATGCCAGCAGCCAAAACGCTCATGTCGAAGCTTCAAAATACAAAGTCCAAAACCAGCAGGCAACGTGACAGTGGCTATGTCAGGATGAGTTTTCAGTTTTAAGAGTGTTTTTGCAATATATAAAGGCTGGTAGTTGTGAAAACTATTAGAAGAACCAGAAACTCTTTTCATCTGTTTTTCTGCAGCCATTTGAGGCTCCAACATGAGCGAAACCTCACTCAAAACCAAACATGTGCAACATTTCAACCAGAAATGGAACTCAATGGGAGAGGCTCAGATTTGCGATGTTTTAAAGCAAGCTCCTGTTTATTCCTTGTCATAAACATCTCAATGTCCACGATAACTTTCTCCATCTGGTTCTCATTCTCAAACCAATCCTCACTGGAATAACAGCAGACATTATAAACCACAAAACATATCAACCTAAAGAAGCTATGAACAGAGTTGTGGTCGTTCCAGATCGAGCAGATTTGAATATGGTTACAGTACGACTGCTTCCTCCTTCAGGCAGGTAAACAATGTAATAGGAAACTGTCACAACTGATTTGAGGGGCATACAGCCAATAGAGGGGGACGGTATGACATGTCTCCTCAGATCACAGCTTACTGATGGCAATCTGTTTAGTTGGAGAGTGTGTAAAGAGTAGCAGAGCATGAGAGGGGAGGGAGAAGTGGAGAATGCAGCCAGGGGGAAAAAAGAGAAATGATGATGGTAGAAGCGGAGAACAGGACCAAGATGATGAGAGGAGAAAGAGCACAAGGAGGAAGCAGAGGAAAAAGAAAGGGGAGGTGACAGGGTGAGTGCTAGATGGTGATAATACTGGCTCCTTTCAGCCCATGCACAGGGGTAAGGTGAGACTCCCTCCAAACTGTGCTTTCTGGGCAGTGGCCCAAGCCCAGAGCTGCCTGATTGATTTGCCCAGTAAAAGGCCCACTTGTGAAGCTGTGCCATAGCTGATTCCTCCCAACCAGCCTTATGTAGCTCCCACTGCGGAGAAACCACATTAACCAACATGTAGCAAACGCTGCTGAGAGCAAATGAAGGTGACAGCACTTTCCTGGAGAGCCAGTGTATGCACTAAGATTTAGAAACAGTTTTTACTATATAAAATACAGTGTAGACAGCACAAAAAAGAAATGTTTGACCTGCTTCTTTGTATGGAATATGCTGGATCATTTTTATCATTGAACATGTGAAGTTGCCTAATGAGACAAATAACCAAATGTAGAAAGATTTGTTGACTATTGTTGTATCTGTCACTTTTTACCTGACCAATAACAGGCAAAAAACTGTGGAAAACAGTTTAGCATAGGAAGGTGCTACAGGACGTTTAGGGTATTCCTTAGATGTTCATCACAGAAGTGCTACTGATAGTAAATCATAACTTCAACCCAAATTTATCTCATATTCAGTGTTCACGGTCCTTGTTGTCGTCCCCTCTTTTTACCATTGATGACAAAAAACAAAACAAACAAACAAAAAAAAAACATACAAAAACATAAACATAAAAAAATATGTTGTGTTATTTCTATATAAGATATTAGGAATGTCTTCTTTTGACTGGATAATTATCCATTAGTTTTTACAGGTGCAGGTTCTGTGTGCAGAGATGTGCTGTCCCTGTTCCTGTGTGAATCAAACCTTCTCTGATTAGACATTCAGAGTGGATGGGATAAAGCAGGCCCCAGGTGGCCCCCTCTGTTAAATGGCAGATTAAAGAGTGCACAACTAATTTCTTTAGCCTAATCTTATTAAAGGAAAAACAGCTGTCAACTGTCACCATGTGAATACAAAAGGTCTGCAACTAGCTCAGAAGTGCATCGGCGCCATGTTGGTGGGATGCACACATACACACACACAAACACTACTTCGTGCATATTCATCACCTGCAAATTTGAATATTACACATATCATTTATTCAAACAAAAACTATGTGCATCCCAAAAGTTGCAGTCTTTTGCCTTTGTCTTCTGTTCTTTTTGCCCCTTGGTAATAGTGCTTAGGCTACATTAAATTAAGGAATACATGCAGCATTTTTGATCTGGAATAATATAGCTACAGTAAAATTAGCTCTTGGAACTCACTGTGAATCTTAAGTCTATTTAAAATAACTTTACTACAATGTGACTAATTGAAACTTTGATTAGAAAAAATGAACTTTTTACAAGATCAGCACCATTTCATTGTCATCACTTGCTCACATTCACTCTAGTTGGAATTTTGGCCCTGTGCCCTCTGACATGATTTGACACCAGGTGCTCAGTACCCCAGGGTATTTTGAAGACCCCCCAGTTTAAAGCCTCATCACCTCTGAATCCCCACCCATGTAATCCTACTACCCTGATACACACACACTGACAGAATTCCTCTTTAGCTCAACATTTCCTTCAACATTTTGCATAGGACCATGATTATATTCTTTTTCAGCATTTGAAAAATGGTTGGTTTAAGTAGCGGTGGCTTATGACACCCAAGTACCGCAGCCCGCACACTTCAGCACCACACCATCACGGCCTTTTGATTGCTCCACCTCTCTGTAATTGCCGGTGATTAACCCTGGCATGAGAGTAGGCCAGAAAGAGTCCCTCTCCCTTCTCTGCTGACAGTTCTTGTCAGTGGGTTTGAGGGGCAATTTGGCTGCTGACATGCCTTACCCAGTCTCTTGTTACTGGGGAACTATGCTGCGCTTGACCCAGCGCTTCCAGACTATCTGCTGAATTCCTTCCTCCCTCTCTTTCTCTTCTCTCCATTTCTCCTTTTTGCCTCAGTTTATCTCTTTTGTGTCATTGCTTCTCTAATCCTTGCCCTAACTTTAGTCTTTTTCTTCCACTTTTGCCTCAACACTCCTTCAATCTCTCTCTCTCTCTCTCTCTGTCTCTCTCTTTTTATATTTGTCTGCCTTTCTGCTAGAGTTCACATCGGACAACCCGACTCCGTGGCTTTAGTGCCTGGGCTGCCTGTGTCTGCAAGGACTGCAAGGGGGCAACAAACAATGGGCATATTGTTAATCTGTCCGTAAGAAAGCCTTATCTTGTTGTAGACATGGTATTAAATTTCGGAGTGGCCCCATGCGGCCAGGCTGGGGGAGGGATGTGTGGGGGAGACGAAGAGAGAGAGAGAGATGTGAATAATAAGCTGTGTAATCTCTTCACCTACTCCAAACAGCTTAACCTTGTCAGTAGTTGCTGGTCCAGTGGCACCCTGGACCCTGGATAATGTGTGGTTATTATTTACTGTATGCAACCCAAGCAGTTTCTTTCTGTTTGTGTGACATGTCAGTTACATTCAGTAAATGTACATAAATTTGATGTAATCCAACAATTATTTTATTTTACTTTATTTTTTTGTCAGGCAGATAGTAAAATATGTCCAGTGGGTTTGCCAGTATGTTAAAATATTGTCCTACAGGGATAATTTTAATCCTTTATGTAAATATCAAAATATATATTTCAACACCACAAACCATAAAAGTAGACTAGACTAATATATGACCTACATTTTTATATTGCATTGTAATGGTCTTAACATTGTGGGAAATTGTCTATGTAGTTGATCTTTCTTAACTCTGTATGAAGTCCAATCTGAATTCCAGAACAGATGGTTTATCTGGGTGAGGGGAAAGAGGATTAGGGTAGCTACAAATTAGAATTTTTAGTTTAGAGACAATACCCTTACTTCCTTGAAAAACCTTTATTTATCATTTGTTTACTCACATGATGTCTTAAAGCATATGTACACATAGATGTTTACAGTGAATTAAAGCAGTAAAATGTTTAAAATTAATTTAAAGTAAAAAGACAAAAGATCCCACCTGTGGTGAGGGATCACTGAAGATGAGCTTAGTCAGGGGTGTGCACCCAAAGTTCGGCTCCCAGAGTTCAAAGTGGACCCCCTGTGATTATAGGAAATAAGAAGGTGGATCAGGAGATCAGAAAAGTGCGGACACATGCTACACACAGTGTCATCCTTTCTTTATAGAGTACCACAGCACACTGTTGAGTGAGAGCAAAACATGACTACGATGCTTAAACAAGCAAAACATATGTTGTAAAGCAAAAATTTTCCGAGCTGCAGAAGAGTCGATGACACTACTGCAGTGTGGCAGAATGATTATATCACAGGAGATGCAACCTAGTATCTTTCATACTACAAATACAGTCAATTTACTGAAAGAAATAAGTAACAACACTAACACTGATTTGACACAAACTTATGCCCCTTCTAAAGTCCTTTAGCAGAATGAGCAACACTGCTACGCAACATGATCATATGATTGCATTTAAATATTATGCAACTTCAGCTACATTTCACAGTATTGTGCATTTTAAGCTTAACTCTAACCCTAAATGGTTAGATTTAACATTAAAAAAGACAAAAGCACTTTTGGGTTTAGGTGTAGCTTAAAGTAAGGTGAGATTCCATGTTGTGAAACATGGTAGCAAAACAACAAAAAGCTTAGAGATAACAAGCAAAATGACTTGCAGTTATTTATTCGCCATTTCATGGTATAAGGCTGTGCTGTGACTTTTTTATATAGCAAATTGTTGAAGGAAATTTGCATGACTAACTCAACCTGTAGAGAATACCAGTCTAACCCGTTAATTGCACTGGTTTGACTGTAATGTCACAACTTTCTTCGCAATGTTATAAACTGCATTTATTGATCTGTTTTGAACAGATAAAAAAGGTTTATCTTTTTTTGACAAACATGCAGAAATGACAATCTTCTCAGTTATTTCTATCAGAATTGTTCTGATACAGCTAAAGCACACACGCTGTATGTGATAATAAAAGCGTGATAAAGTGTAATTTGCAATTACTGCCTCAGGTGTGAAGTGGCACTTAGTGTTGCTGTACATTTTTCAGTCAGTGTCTCCCTGGAGACTGGTTGATCCGTGGTCTTTTCTGCTGACAGGAGGTTGGTGGCGAGCCCAGATAGTGGGGACAGAAACACATACCAACGTCAACTCAGCTGCTCTGCAGCAGCACCTACTGGAGTATGCACAAACCTCCAGACTAAATACACAGTCACCATGTAGAAAGACAGTCCATTTACATTGTGTTTTCAATCTGTTAATTAAAATATTAGACTGCCTTAAGGTAATTCACTGATGTGTGCCAATAACAAAACTATATTTTCGTAAATGTGGTTTCATATCAGAAATGTACAGGGACCGATGCACATCTTTCTAATTCATTATTGTCATTATTGGTTAAATAAAGAGTGAATGTTTTTCTAATTATCAAGGAAAGAGCAAGTGGACACTGTGTGAGAGTGTGAAACCCTGGTGAGAGACAGTGAAAGAGAGACAGGCTGCTGTTGCAGGTTGGAAGGATGAGGATTATTGTAAAGAGTGGATACTTGAGCTGTATAAACTGTGCTTCATCATGTCTTACCATTCACATGAATAATCACAACAGAACATAGAAGAACAGAATATTCACCCAGATGATTGTAATTGCAAATTCAGTTCTAAAGTGAAAATAAAAAAATAGAAAACATTACTCAACACTACAGCACTTACTTTTATATGCTTAATATACCACATTTTATGGTATTGAGACATGCATGGGGATAATAAAAGGCTGAGGGGCCATCCACATTAATGCCATTGTCTCAGAGATTTCCTAAAGTCGACTCTCTGCACATTCAGTGTATAAATATGGCATCCACTTATTATCTCGCTTCCAAATGATTTACAGCAATACTTAGAGGTCCAAACTGCTGGGTCAGTTCAAGGAAACCTGCGGGGGAGCAACATTACCAAAATAAAAATCAATCATTGTCCATTTGAGGCTTACGAAGAATGTGGAAGAGAATGTGTGTGTGTGTGTGTGTGTGTGTGTGTGTGTGTGTGTGTGTGTGTGTGTGTAAGAGAGACAAAGACAGACAGACAAAAAAATAAGTGAGAGGATGGATGGGCACATCCACAGAAATGGCAAATGCTACTAATGTGTTGTGTGTAAGCTTGTCTTTATTTATTAGGGACGTTTAGGGTCAGTGTCTTGGAGACTGTCCATGCACATTACATGCATATTCTGGCTGTAAGTTCAGAAGCTGGTTATTTATGTGGATGAAAGCAGCTGCTTCTCCCTTTGAGAACTACAGTTATCACTCTTTGCAGGGAGAGAGAGGTGTGTTCTGTTTGCTGAGTTACCCATAAAACTGAAGCCTCTCCTACAGATGAATGATAACTACAGATAGAAACTGTAGGTGACCACGTCCCATTGTCTTTATAGCTGCAGAATAAGGCTAATACACCAAGAAAAAAAATCATGATGTGCGTTAAGAATACAAAAATATGTAAACAGCACTGTACAAACAAATGATTCGGTTTGATATATACTGATATATTTAACAGATGTTTCCCCCCTCAG
Source organism: Paratilapia polleni (assembly GCA_015106735.1). Lineage (NCBI taxonomy): Eukaryota > Metazoa > Chordata > Actinopteri > Cichliformes > Cichlidae > Paratilapia > Paratilapia polleni. The sequence continues at coordinate 15,658 of VUQI01042568.1, read as the reverse complement.
TCTGTTTAGTTAAGTTTTGCATTATGAGTGAAAAGAAAGCTTGGCAACAACTGTAAGGATGATGGGTGCGGTTTAATGAACTGTAAGTTATGTGTGTCATCCCAGCATTAATGAAAAAATTCTCCAGGTTGCATTTTTAGAGAATAAACGGATTAACAAATCCCAGAGGTTCCTTGAAAGGCAGTTGTTGTGATCCAGGTATCTTTTTTGCCTCTGTAGTCTTTTTAGTAAATGACTTGACTTACTTAAGTGGTGCTAATCAATATGCACCGGAGGTAAACTTGCTGAAGTTACTGCCTGGCTGGTATCAGCACACCTCACACCAGCAGGAAGTAAAGACACGGGATTGGCAGGGGAGAATGGGTTGATCCATATGTATCATTCACACTACATATGACTCTGACCTTGATAATGGAGAACAAGTAGTCAAGACAGGACTCTTAGGTGGTGTATGTAGCCAAAAAAAAAAAAAAATTTAGTTTAAATTGAAAGAGAGGGCATGAGAGAGACAGGAAGGCGGATTGAAACATAAAATCTGAAGGAAGTAAAAACAGAAGTTTTACAAAAACATTAACCAACGGTAATTAAAATAAAAAGAGCAAAATGAAAAAAGAGAATAAATGAATGAGGATAGTTGTTATGTGCATGCAAATAGAAATAAAGAATGAACGATTTTAAAACAATATGTGTGAGAATAATGTGGCTTCTGTGTCCTTCCTGTGGTCCATTACTGTAAAGCCGGGCCCTGAACGAGACAGATCCCAGTGGACCACCATGGCTGTTGTGGGTTTTTACAGCTTCCTGGTTTGTTTCAATATGAATGTGTGTGTGTGTGTGTGTGTGTGTATGTGTGTGTGTGTGTGTGAGTCTGTGTGCTCCAGGTATTTCTCATGTTGCGGGGACCTACAGTCACATTATGGGGATGTGTCATCGGTATGGAAACAAAAATGCAAATCAGTAAAGTTTAACGTTTTTAGGTCAGGGTTAGGTTAAAGCTTGAGTATGTCTTAGGTAAATTAATGTAAGTACATGTAAGTTATTAGATGCTGTATTGTGTATCTATGTATGTGTGTGTTGGTGTGTGTGGGTGTGGGTATCCCTACAACTGTAAATACACTTGAAATGCATAAAAGTAGCTTTTTAAATCCTTTGAAAATTACTTGTATTTAATGACAAATACCACAGATGCAGGTTTGGTATTATAATTTAGCCCACAGCTAAACAATTCTATATGAGAAATAAGTAGGAACGAGTGATGGGATTCCTCACTAGTATCACAGTCCTCTCTGGCTCACACTTCTCAACACCAGTGATAACACAAGTGGAGTAATCTCTCACACACCACATAAGCACACACAAACACTTTCACACACATGGGAAGAAAAAGTTCTGGTGAAGCCCCCTTTAGATGAGAACCGTTCCCACTTGCTTATCTCATACACACTCTTCACATTGTCCCTAGAAATGTTAAGAAGACTTACAGGAGATTGTTTTCAAGAGCCAAAAAACACAGTAAAGTCAGCTAACTTTTGTAACACTAGATGGACTATATCTTTGGCTAATGCTTGCACAATGTACATTGTGTCAGCCTTCCTGCATTCATTTATCAAATCACATTTTAAGTGCCATTCATCCATTCTGGGCAGTCTGCGTTTTCTGTTTTAGTTTAAACAAATGAATTAGTAAATGCTTGGAGAGCTCAAAAGTTCCAAGATTTGATAGAGCAAACTTTCCAGCCATTAATAAGTTTTTCAGTTACATAAACAGAATCTCTTTACTGTTCTACCTATTGCATTAGGATTCATATATCCCCTTTAAACAGCAACCACACCCTTATCAAAGTGTTTTCTTGTTTTGCAGCTCAAACCAATACTTTCTCCCTAATGCGCACAAAAACCTTACTTCATATTCCACAATCGTGAAGATTATGATATTGATCGCCCTTCTCTGTAAAAGCATTATAAATATAAAGAGCATTTCTCCATTAACGGAGAGTAGGAAGCTGGCTAATGCTAATGAGCCTCAGAGTGGCCATTCCAGTCCATTAAGGGCTCTTAGCGCTGGGAAATGATTGTGTTTTTGTAGGGAGAAAAACTAACACAGTTGCGTGGACTCACAACTTACACACAGGGAGGTTAATGATAAATGGTACTAATGGACTTTCTGTACATTTGAGGGGAGAAAAAAAAATAGGAGATTGGAAAATGAGAAAATGTATTTGTTGCTGTAAACTTGAAAGACTCAATTCATTTGGGGATCTAATTTGATTTCTAATGCATGGCATGAAAGTGAAGGAGTTTTATGAAGCTCAGGAAAGTTATGCTGCTGATGTTACATCATGGATTTTAAAAAGTTATTATTAGATTAACTTTATATGGCAAGAATGCTGCAGGACCTTGTCTCATGTAAGTTACTGATGTAACAATAATACAAACTTATGTACTGGGATACAAGGGTAAGAACACCTTGAATAAAGACTACTAGAATGATACATACAGTCATGTGAAGTTTCACATTTGTGTAGTACAAGTACACCCCATGATTCAATAGCTTGTAGAAGCTTTTTCTATACTACTTTAACAGTCTCTCACATTGCTGTGAAGGAATTTTGGCCCACTCTTTTTTACAATGTTGCTTCAGTTCCTTGAGGTTTGCAGCATTCATTCATGCATAACTCTCTTAAAGTCCCACCATAGCATTTCAGTCAGGTTGAGGTTTGGACTTTGACTGAGCCACCTTGATTCTTTTCTTTTGGAGCCATTCAGTTGTACAATTGTTTGTGTGCTTGGGATCATTGTCCTGTTGCATGACCTAATTTTGGTCAAGCTTTAGCTGTCAGACATATGGCCTCACATTTGACTCTAGAATATTTTGGCATACAGAGGAGTTCATGGTCAACTCAATGACTGCAAGGTGCCCAGGTCCTGTGGCTGCAAAACAAGCTCAAATCATCACCCCTCCACTCCGTGCTTGGTGCTGTGCATTATGGCCAAACATCTCCACTTTGGGCTCATCTGTCCAAAGGACATTGTTCCAGAAGTCTTGTGGTTTGTTCAGATGCAACTTTGCAAACCTAAGCCATGCTGCCATTTTCTTTTTTATAGAGAAGAGGCTTTCTCCTGGCAATCCTTCCAAACAAGCCATACTTGTTCAATCTTTTTCTAACTGTACTGTCATGAACTTTAACATTTAACATGCTAGCTGAGGCCTGTAGAATCTAAGATGTAGCTCTGGGGTTCTTCTGTAGTTTCTCTGAGCATTGCACAGTCTGACCTTGGGGTAAATTTGGGGGTGTCCATTCCTGGGAAGATGGTGGCTTTGAGTTAACACCACACACCTGAAATCTCCAGACCAGCAAACTGTCAAAACTTCTGCTTTTACGGATTTGGTCACACTTCCTGATGAACAGTCAATGGAGTGCATTTGATTAGCAATGGCTGTTACTTACTGTCTTAATTCTTATGGAAGGAGTAAGAGTGTACTTAGTTTTTCACAGGACTGCACAGAGTCCTCTGAAAACTTTCTTTTTCATATGACTATATATAGTAGACAGCACATAGTACTGTTACAGTCAATGAGCTGTGGGACAAATCCCTCAGTGCTGTTAATAACAATTATTAGTGACTTATGTAAAGTCCATTAGTCCATTATCCAGAGTTATTGGCTTTGTTTTGTTGTTCTTTTTTTTGTTTAATAAAAAGTGTAAATCATGTCTTAATGCTTGTCATGAAAAGGATATATTAAATAGATACTATATGGCTTTTGGAGAGTTTAAACAAACATGGACCATGAAGAATCTCATTGTGATAAGGTCTGGCAAAGGTCAGAACATTAAACAAAGGACCAATAGTGTGTTATGAATAGCAAGTTTAGGGGGGAGTCAGGGAGCTTGTGCTTAATTCTGAAGCCCAGCAGAGGAATGCACATGGGACTGTGTTAAGGATAGGTGGTAGAGGTGCAGTTGGGGTCAGAGCAAACTACCTGTCTACTGAA
>VUQI01042568.1:0-11604 GCA_015106735.1 Paratilapia polleni | reverse complement strand
AAAAAAAAAAGAAAAGAGAGGGGGGGGGGGGGGGGGGGGGGGCATCCAGGGGTGAGAGCAAGCATATGAGAAAAAGAGTTGGAGCTAGTGTGTGGCGTGTGAGAGACGGAGAAATAAATGGTGGATGCGGGGAGGAGGAGGGAGAGGCAGTGACTACCTGTCTGGAGAATCAGTGTTCCCTTCCGACCTGTAACGCTACTCCATCTGCATTGTTCAGTGACAGACAGAACAAGACACAGTCAAGAACGGCTAGCCAAGCTGGGGTATCAAATTATTCTCAGGGAGGAAAGATTTACCCTGAACAACCCCCCGCCCCAGCCAGCCCACCCTCATCTACCCACATTCTCCTCCCTTCTTTTTTCTCCCTCTCTGTGTCTCTCTCTCGCTCCCTCTCAATCTCCCCTTCTTTCCCTGTGAAACAGAGTGATCCCCAGCCATTCCTGCTTAATCTCAAAAGCCAACGCATGCGCTTAACCCCCACCTACACGCACACAAATGTTCATGGACAAGCACAACAGAAACACATAACATACCAACACACAATTACACACACGCTGAAACATGCACACGCACTGAAGTGCATGTGTGAACGCACACTCGCAGACACACAAAGGGGTTAGAACAGAGAATGAGAAGTTGAGAAGAAGCAGGGCTGTGTGGGAGCAGCAGCAGGGAGGTCTCCTCTAATCCTGGGAGTCCAGAAGGACATTAGTCAGTCACCTAGGAGAAATGAATGTATGCATGAAATTATTTTTGTAGACCTTAATAAATGAAACATGAAAAATTAGAAGAAGTACAGTTGAAAAAGAAAAAAAAAATACAGACAATGTTTCAAAAACATAAATTATGATGTTTGTCTGCAGTGACTTTTCCCATGTGATTACCAGGGCTGCTGGAGTTTTATCCAGCTTTTTTTTTCTGAGTGCTACATAATTTTCATTAATAAGAAGTCTATAGTGTGTGTGCACTACTTTCAGCTGCTCCCTTATTCACAAAGGGGTCACCACAGCCGGTAACTCTTGGCAGATTTTTGCACCAGATGCCCTCCCTGGTACTACCCTGAAGGGATCTGTGCCTCCTCCTGGGACTGAACCAGTGTAGTGTAAACCACTACACTGAACTACTGACAAGAAGACACTAGTAATGAGTGACTTTAAAAAAAAAACAAAAATCCAATATGTTCCATCAAAAGGCATTCAGCTCAGACGTTTTTGCTTCGGTACAAGTTCAAAGTTAATACAAACTGTTCCATCAGAACAGCTTGTATAACCCTAGAAGTTAGCTGATCAAATTAAGATCAAACTCATATAAGGTGCAAATGTAATCTTGCAGATGACACTTCCGTCACATTTGATTTGAAGCATATAACACAATGGTAACCTGACAGGAATTATTAACCTTGTCAAACTTTGAAGGTATAGGTAATCTTTTTTTTGTGTGTGTGTGACTCACCTCTAGTGTTAGAGTTTATTCAACACTTTGCAAAAATCCATACATTCATACTCTATTGCATATTTTATTATTTTTCTAATTTTTGGAGAAAAAATACATGCACATCCACACCAAATAGGGGGACCTAAAATGACTCAACCAATAAGTTGCGGTTGGCAGGACATTTCACTGCAGTCAGTAGGCAAGCCTGGTTAATGTGTTTACACTGAGTACATACATAACTGCTACCCAGACATTTCATCCTGAAGGCTCTCTGTTATGACTCACATAGGCTTTTGAAGAGATGAAGAGAAATTCAGCATCTTAGGCTGGTTTCAGGAAGTAGATTAAATTTACTTAATAATTAACAAAGGAACAAATAAACTGAAATAACAATAAATAAATGGCTTAGAAAAAACAATTTGGTAAAGTATATAATTAAATGTTTTGATATAAATGAAGGTATGGAACACACTGAATCTATCCACATGAATATATGACAAATCTAATCACTTTAAAAAAAAAAATACAAATCAGAGAAATACTAAGTATGACACATGACACAACAAATAAAAACACTTAAAGTGCACATATCAATATCACATCCAAGGACACAATCTCATGTTTCTCCATGAGTTTCTGTGCCAGGGTTCGTTTCACAACACCTGAACTTTGGCAAGGTTGGCAATGATGAACAAGCTTGTCTTAAACGGATCTGAAAAGTTCAAGGATGTACAATATAATTTTAACCCGCCCTGCCAACTTCAAGCAGACACTATGACAGTCTCGCAGTGTGGGTGCTTTGTTAGCAACATATTGCAAGTCTGAACACATTACAGATGGAAACATGGCAAACATTCCCCTCAATTGCATCTGAGCAGCTTCCTGTCTATAACTTCAGCAAGCCAGAAGTTTCATCATTCTGCAGTCACCAGAAGAATGACATGTTGGCATGCAGCAAAACGCTAAGGTTTCAGCTGGCTGGATTCCACCTATGCTGTTGAATACCAATTGAACTGTGATTTCCTGACGAGACATGTTTCTTTGTGTATGAGAACAATCGTGAAAGCGTTTACTTAACAAACCCTGTGGTTGTGTGTTTCTGTGGATGATGTACCTCCATAGCAGACTTATCCCAGAAGAGGTGAGGGCAGGCAAGAGAGACCATTCAGAGTGCTTCTGTCACACTGATCAGTCAATACTCATCACAAAGTTTGCTGTAAAAGAAACAAATGAAGCAAATGAAGCTAGCCTGCACTTCACAGTGACCTCAGTTTCTCACACATCACATCACCATCAGATTTATTATTAAAATAATGAATGCAGTAAACCTTACCATTAAAGAATCTGTTAACAAAATAAAGGTTTTACATGCAAAGGCTGCCACAGTGCAGGCCTTGTGGTAGAAATATAGTCAAACCTTCAGACTCCCCACTAGACAAGCAGACTTAAACCCTGAACCCCGAACACTTGTGTTACGGGGTAACATGGTTTACCACTGCACTGTCATGTGGGATTTGATTATCCAAAAAAGCTCACCTCGTAAAATACAATGAGAAACATAATTTAAATGTGCATTTAGTGTGTTTGGGATCATCGTCATGCTGAACAATGAAGCTGTTGCCATTCAGACACTGCAGGTGGTATTGCAGGGTGGATCTGATGGTACTTTTCTGCATTGATAATTAAATCATTTTCTTTTACAGATTAAATTTTTGGCCTTTATTATTTTTGTGAGAAGACAGTAGAGCAGACAGGAAAGGAGGGACAAAGTGAAGGGAATGCCATGCAGGAAAGGGCCTTTTCAGTAAATTCTCAATGTTTTACCATTTTGAACAGGAGTGAGGAATTTCAAACTCAATTCATGTTTTTATACCCAAATTTGAGCCAGCACACTGGACTTCTCTGAGAAGTCAGAAATTAATCAAGCATTCAACCACGAAAACAAATTTTTCTGTTCAGGAATGTAGTAAAGTAAATAACTGTAACTTGGCATCTTAATCAAAAAATAGTAATGTGCTTTGGGCTTTTTGTAAAACAGTAAATTTGAAAATTCATGGATAACAACAATAATTATATTTTAGCATTAAAAACATCATTTTGATTAAAGAGCTTGTGTATACTGGTCGATTAACTATTACAGAAACTTAAAATGATTTTGCTAATTACCAATACTGTTAATTGAGGGCAGCTGTGGCATAAACCTTACATTGGGTGGTGCTCTAATAAATTTGTTAAGCTTAACAAACAAACAAACAAACAAAAAACATTCTTCTGAAAATGGTCAGGTACAAGGACTGGACTGAAAATTAGTGAAAAAGCAGCCAATGTCCAAAGAAAAATGTTAAAAGAACTTCAGAAAGCCTGGAGAACTATTGCTCAAGAACACTTAAAAAAATACAAGAAAGTCTGGTTCCTTGAAAGCAAAATATAAAGAAATGAGGGGCGGCTGAAGACTTTTACACAAAACTGACTTACAGAGACATATTTTGAAAGGCCCACGACTAGTCGAAAACAGATAGACTAGAAAACAATGTTCATGAACATCTGGTATTTTCTAGGAGGGACCATCTAAAAATTTAACCAATTTTGATGTCTCAGTCTTTGCAGTGACAGTTGCCTTTTCACTCCACCTTTGATACATATACGGTATTACCAGTGACAATTTAAACTGTTACTAATTTAGTAATCTCAAACAAATTTTAACCATGAACAATGTCTTTCAGTTTGCAGTGAGTTGGAATGTCAAATAAACAAAAGTTTGCAAAGAGAGTAGAAAAGAAATTTGACTTTTCTGTATAATCAAACAGAATGGATGGTTTTAGTAGTTTACATGCATGCAGAAAGAGTATGTAATCAGAGGACATATAATCATAGGAAGGGCAAGAAAAACAATATATCTTTCAATGACAGACAAAGCATAGAGACAGAGACGAGTGCTTGCTTCACTGACCAGCGACTAGATTAGAGGCTCAGTTCTTGAGCAGCACACCAAGGCAAACAAGAGAGGTGGACAGGGTGGGATGGAAAGAGCACTGTCCCAAAGGTAAGTGACACAGCTCAGTCAGTTGTACTCTATGATTAACCCTTTGTGTCCAGTCATTTTTGGCTGTAATCAAAAGACTAAGACAGGGCTAATAGTTAGAGAAATGATGGCCCAGAAAAGGGTGGAACTGGTCAGTCGATGGGCCAGATGAGGTCTTTGTACTTCCCTTTCATCACTCCCCACTAATTAGTTGGAAGTAGAGGAGGCTAGATGAGGGTGGGGATAGAGAAGTATAGGGGATGAGAAGAAATGGGAGAACTTAGAAGAAAGGCTGGAGAAGGATGTGGAGAAGATGACACTTCTGTAAGATCTCGGGCAACAGATGGAGAACAACTAGGAAGGAAGTTGATCAGACAGTAGTGGGACTGGTGAGGGGGGCAGGTCTGCTACTGTTACAGCACAAGACACAGAAACACACTGAGATGGAAGTTGACACGCCATCACACACATTTCAACATAGCTAAACAAATCCTTGGTCAAGCTACAATGAATGCCCTTATGTATTCCATTCAGCTGTGCCAAGGTCCTGCTGTTTAATTCACAATAACATCAAATATAAATGCACTTGCAGCCATTGTGACTACATCAAAACATTTACAATAGCTAAATGCTGTGAAAGGTTTATGAGTTCACAAAGCACAAAATCAGTATAAAGTTTAAAGTTGCTGTCATTGTAAATAGCAGCACATAGAAATTTCACTGTAATTATCCCGTCTTTTTTCAAACCTTATCATGACTATAATCAACATTGCTAGGATAGCAGTGAACATGAAAACAGTGTGACATGTTAAACAGGTTGCTTACACCAATGCACCTAAAACAAATTATCCCTGAATATGCAGCAGCCACTGGCTTAATGTTCTTGGTTGACTGTAATTGTTGTCATGGCATATTGTTTTTCTCAGTTCATGTGTTTTTCCTAAACGTCAGCACAAGGCCATTGTTTGGAACCAAATGCTGAACATAGAGGAACATTTAGCAGCTAAAGTGGCTGATATTTAAGTGTAGAGTTGGAGGAGACTAAAAACAAAAGACAGGGGGCTGCTTTTGGTTGACTTGTAAGAAATCAGCTTCTTTAATAAATGATTATAATATTGGTCAGTGTGGTGTTTAGTGCTTGTTTCTGATGAAGAATTTAGGTCTGTACCACTTAGTATACACAAAAATTACTAACTGATAACCTGCTGGTTATGTGACTTTGGGCTCTTAGAGATACACTCACTTGCATTGTCCATACCATACCAGTCTCCAATGAGTTTTGAGTAGAAGGTAAATTAAAACATTAAAGACATTTTCTTACCTTTTGGAGATGTAATATTCTTTTGGCATCTGGAGAGCCTCTTCTAGACTTTTGTTTTGTTAGGGTGGAGCCATTTTTCTTATCATATGGTGCTATACTAGTTAGGGAGCTGAGGAGCCAGGAAAATCTGGCCAGTGTGTGGAAAGTCAACAAACTTGACGAGAACAGATGAGAGATTTGGTTGACACTCGACACCCAAAATGATTAGCACTGGGTTTATATTCTCTCGCTTCAGTGATTATAGGTTCAGGCAGCAACAACCCCACTGTAAAATGCACAGGAACCTTTGTGTTATGTGTAACAAACTGTGATGCTGATCAATTTTAAGAATAACAAAATGAAAAAGTTTTATTTTTTAGGCTTTTTTACTGCGTGGTGCTTATGACAGGTTGAGACTCAGAACTTTGCCTACCTGAATGGAGTCCTGAATGGATTTGACAAGGGAAGCCTATAATCATCTGTTCAATAATAGTATTTTAAACTATAATAAATGACAAGGCTCAACACAAAGATGCCTGAAGCAAAAACGAACACCTATTGTTTTTTTTTTAGTGAAGCCTTGGCACTGTGGAGTACAAAGCAAAGGGCCATTATCTATTAAACCACTGTTTACACCACAATAATGTACAAACTATGAAGTGACCATGAGGTGTCAAGACAGGCATCTCTTTGCTGCAAAGGGGAGTTATGGGAAAGCTCAGCAATCATCAAATTAGCCTCTAAACACCCTCCCAGTGGACAAAGCTGCCAGCTGCAGTGCCCTGCAGCCCCCAGCAGCTCCCGGCATCCTGTAAACACTGTCTATCTTGGCTACCTTTTATTTGAAAGGTGTAACAAACAATGGCAGCCCTGCATTGTAAACATGTGAGCTCATGACTGGTTTGAGTTGCACAACTGCTGAATTTGTCCTGCAAATTTGAGCACAGTGGAACCAAAATGTACTTTGACACAAAATAAACCATTACCGGCCACCGAGGGAGCTGCACTGGGAGGTCATGGGCTTTGCCAAACAAGTATATGGTTAGAAGCAGAAAAGGGTCAGAGACTGGAGGGATGATGCCTGCATTTTCTACTCCCATTGCTTTTAAGCAGAACTGGAGTACAAGATCAGATAATACAGAAAAAAAAAACATAACAAAAAAACAAAACAAACTTGATGTTAAGGTGGCTCCAGGACATGTTAGATGGTGGATATCTACAATGACTTGTCATGAGTACTGGTCTATGTTTCTTGCAGCATCGAAGGTGAAATCAACTTACTTTCCTTTGGACCACTTTAACTATGCCAAGAAAATGACAACTCTGACACCAGCGCACACATGCAAACATCCTCTTTTTGCTCTGTCTGGATTAGAACACAAAGTGCTGTTCACTGGGTCCCCAGATTGCCAAAAACATGAGTTAGTGGTAGCTCTGAAGTAAACAAACAAAGCTTCAGTCAGCCAAAATGAACACAAGTAACTAAAGCCAACATATTTTAATGCCAGGTCTAAGCATCAGCCCTTACTGTTGGATTTTTGATGCAGATATCTTGATTTGATTTTAATTAAAATGTGCTTTAGGAGAAGAAACGTCAAATTAGTTAATTCACTTTATCAGCAGCAATGTCAAACAATATTCGTACACAGATTTTAATCTTAAAATACAATCTATAGCTATTAAAACGATCCTGGAATAAAAGCATGGAAGGAGAAATAAATATACTGTAAATCACTGCAATGAAGACTGTGAGTCTTTAGAAAAAGGACCAGTATTGTTGGTGTCTGTAACAGTGACAGCAGCCATTTTATTGACTGGAGTTGATATGTGATCTGAGTGTTCTGCAGGGGGACACCGTGACCTTTGACTTTGTAGCCCTCCGGCATTGCCCTTGTGCCCAGTGGCAGATGTGACTTACTGGAGCAGACTTTTCTGCAGTGTGACAGCTTGTTAGCCCACTACCCCTCTCCCCACCCCTTTCTGCACACTCACTCACAGTTTCAAGCACGGATACTCCACCACCAGTGCCTGTGCTCTTATTGCAGGTCCTCTTCTTCACTGAACCCGCACAATTTTGCCCCCCGGGAGATTCACTAGAAGGCCCAGCTCCTCATCAACCACCTATCCACTAATCCCCACATAAAGGCTCTTTTACATAGCTGGATAAAAGGTGGAGAAATAACAAAGGCTATGTCTATAGTTATAAATAGAGTAGTAATCTAACTTGTCTGGCCCTTTTGACTGAGTGTTAAGGGTGGGAATAAGAATAACAAGGTTTTACATCATGTTACTTTCCTCTGGCCTGGCTGGTGCTTTCTTCTCTAATTGCATCAGCTGTCTTTTGACATGAATCAGTCAGTGACACATTTTATATTTTTCTCATTACACTGTTAATATTTCTCATATTTTTAAGTTATATAAGCTGATAGAAATGGTCTGCCAGCATATAAAAATATTCACCATGTGTGGTTATCACTTGAGCAAGATTTCTGTTTCCCTGAAATTTAAGTCATTGAAAGTTAAGGAAACACATTTTAACCATATAGTATAGTTTTGTGTGTGTGTGTGTGTGTGTGTGTTTGTGGGTTTTTTTTTTAATTAAGAGTGTTAAATAATATGTTTTATCATTCTAGATAACAAGCTTTTGGATAACCAGCCATACAATATTGTATTGCTCCATGTGCATATCTTGTGCTACTCTGCTGTGGCTAAGTGGAAAGAAAATAGTCAGTGCTTGCCAGAGAGAGGTGTCACTTGTTCTCAGTATTAGCAGTAGAGTAGATAAGAAAACAGATGGGACAAGGGAGGTCAGAGGGCCATGCTACGGCTGACAGGTTTGTTTATTTGGCCTGTCTCTGATATCCTGCTTTCCCCCTCCACGCCCTGTGCTGACTCTGCCTACAGTGTGACCTGGAAGTGACCACGCAGAGATGGATCAAGGCCACTTTTCACCAAGAAAGTCAACACTAACTGCCCCACTCACCACTCAGGCCAACTCAAAACACATGGGGCAAGTGTGGGCCTATTACCCCTTCTCTGACAAGAATAACAATTGACTAATTTGTACTTGCATAGCTGAGCCGAGTTTAAAAACTGTAGGGGGGATTTCAGCCAAAATAAATATCACTGACACCAACAGCAAATATACATATCAAGTTAAAATGATGGAAACTGGCTGAAAAAGTCTCCTGACATTTTACAATGTGCTGTTACTATTACATGCACATACATTACTTAAGAACCCTCTACAAGAAATAATTGGCTAAATTCCAATATCCCCTCTTTCCACCAGTGTGTGTGTGGTCCGAGGTCCTTATTCCTGAGGTAGGCCACAGCTGATAACCTTGCCTGGGCACCAAGATAAGACCATTCACCAAGATCCCACTAACACCAAGCCTAAGAGGCTCTGTGGGCAAAAGGAAGATAAACTGTATCCAACAAATTCCAGAAGACTTCTAGAGTTGACATGACTCATTTCCTTTAATGACAGACAGCAATAAACAGATGGTTGAAGTTGGGAAAATTGATATAATTTCTGGGGAGACTTTTGAACCTTATACACCCATTCCACAAAAAAGTTTATTGTAGGTATAGTCTCAGATACTGTTTTTGTCATCTTTGTCACAGCAAGATCCATAGTAGACTCATTCAGAGGATTGTTATGAAATTCCCTTCTTTACATTTATCCTCCAGTCCTATATACAGTAGTTATGCTTGTGCTATATTATTTCAGGAAATAATCATCAGTCATCACAGAAAGGTGCAAGAATGACGAGCACTCAGCAGCTGGAATTCCACTGTGATGCAAGCTGAAAATCCCTAAATTGTGTAATCTCAGCATGTTACCATGGAGTGTATAAGACTTAAAACAGACTGTTTTGGCAGTGTGTTTTCAAAAGTGGGCTTTACATAAAAGAAAACTCCTACATTCCTTAAGCAAGAAATGCATCAGCTGCTGTATAAACACAGACAAATAATTTATATTATGGAAAATTTGATGTAAAATTGCACAAGAAAAGAGGCACAGATTTACCAACCAAGCCACCAGGCTAAACTTCAGTTCCACTGAAAAGCTGGGATAACTTTCCTAGCATAAAAATAAAAGGCCAAATGATGTGTTTAAGAGGAATATACTATGCCGTGCTTACTTTATTCCAAAGAAGCAAAAAAAACTGAGAAAGCTCATGTTTTCATCTGGCTTAACCTTGTAAATCCATGTTTGAATGCTCCCGAGATAAGTGAATGGCACAGACATGGTTTTATAGAAGAGCCACAACAGAGGGACTTAACTAACACTTCTTCAAATGTCCCTCAGTGGATGGGATGTAATCCCTCCAGTTCTAAACAGATGAGGGAAAATCAAAAACAATGTAGTGCTAAAAACAACCAAAACATCTGCAGGGCAGCCACACCGAGGCAGAGGGGATAGCAAGCACACGATTTAGCCAAACAGATGGTTTTTCTCCACCATCACTTTCGCTTACATGGCCTGCTCACACACACACACACAGACACACAGACACACAGACACACACACACACGCACACACACACACACACACACACACACACAGATCAGGGCAGGAGTGAGAAGTGGAGCCTGGGAGTGTCACGCTGCAGACCAACCCACCACCCAGGAAGAGGTGGGTGTGTACTGCACAAATCACCAGTTGGTTTACATTTATCATTTGAGTTGTTCAGTTTATAAAACATTAATCTCACCGTGTTGTTCAATCTAAGGTGAACAAACACCAAATTATATCTGCATTGATATATGCAAAATAAATACATGACCACAGAAACATAGCTACTTTCCTCATTACTCTACTTCTTAACTGCTGATATAATAAACATTAAGAAAAACTCACACATATGACTGCCCTAAGATCATCATACTCACTGCGACAGGAAGAACGTTGTGTTAATAGTCTCCAACTGCTAACAAACAAATAGCAGTGTGTGCATGCAGCAGGAGAGATTTGGGGAGAATAATGGGGTGGGGGTGGGGTAGGGGTTCCTGTTCATGTGAATGAATATCTGAATTTCTAGTTCTCTCTCACTCCTTGGGACTTGCTCACTGTGAATCAGACCTGCTCAGACAGCCAGCTCTGACTCCTGTTTAGACTGGTCCGGCGCCAGCCGTCCCCTCACTTCGCCTCAACAGCGACAGGTGAGAGCCTTCAGCTGACTATCACCACACTCACCACTGACAACACCATGACACACCACAGTCAATCCATCACTCCTGTCATACAACAAATGTGTACTTCCAATTATGTTAAGGAATTAAGAAGGAATAGTGTGCAGAAATAGTTTCTCCCACTCATTTGCTGAAGGGTGTTTTATAGGCAAGGACACTGAGAAAAAATAACCAACACAGAAGAAACACAGAAGAAAGAAGAAGCAAGTAAAAATTGGTGCAGTTATTTTTTATTTTAATTACTTTTCTTTTCTTTTTTTGAGAAACACATGTGACTGCATTCGGTCAAGGGTTATCAAACGAGGACTGAACAGATTTTTCAATAAATAAAGAACATAAGAAAAGTCAGAAGATGAGATGAAAACATAAGAAAGAATTTATTTGGGTTTAAGTAAAACACTAACATATTAACCTCTGTGAAATTTATAAATGCTCAAGACAACCACTCTGGGTTTATATGCATACCAAATCTAAGAAAGGAAGAGAACATTATAAGAATATATGCCAATATATAAAAAAACCCAAAAAAAACAACAACAACAAAACTAAAATAAAAACATCTCTCTCTCTCTATATACACACACACACACACACACACACACACACACACACATATATATATATATATATATATATATATATATATATA
>VUQI01042557.1:0-10782 GCA_015106735.1 Paratilapia polleni | reverse complement strand
AACCCTTCTTTTCCTCACACAAAACTTTTCTTTTCATTTCTTTTGGCATGGTCAATAGTTATTTTTTTTATTCCAGTTACTTTTGGTGTACTACTAGCACTGTTTTTGCCATCCAGTTGGTCCTATTGCAAGAGGATAGTGATGACCACAGCAATGGTCTTTATACTTTTCCTCGTTAAATAAGATTTGGTTCAGGTGATCACCTCATCAGTACCTTGTTAGGTAGAAACAGGTGTGCTTGTGTTGGAATTCAAGAGACACTGGAATGGAATGACTGTCATATATGTAGAGATGCTGATTTCTGAAAAATTTGCAGTGGTCTCTTAATTTTTTCCAGAGCTGTAGAAGACTTTGGAAACTAGGGTAGATCAAATGTGAAACAGTATTTCAAGGAATGTGGTTCACCCCTCTTTTTACACAAAACTGACGTTGAAATTTCAATTACATCTAAAGATCCAAGTAGTGTGTGAATATGTATTCCCTCTGATGTGTATCCCCTTTATCAAGTCAACAGCAGTGTATTTGGAGTGTAAACATGGTTCCAGAGTTTCTCCTTAAATTTTAAGTTAAATAGTACTGATCAAAGCACAGTAATGCAACAAAAATACAATTTGGGGAAAAAACTTTGCAGGAAAATGACAAGAAAATATCCCCTCCAACAGAGCATGAATAAAAGCAAATCAAACTGCTCACTTTACAAAAAATAAAAAATAAATAAAAATAAAACAACTTAAGACTACACAAGATGAACAACTGGGTGTTCTATCAGTTTACTTACTTCAATGATGTATTTCTGCAGTGACTGGATGTCTTTCAGAGCCTCTGGGTCCTGGTGAATAACTACCACCTCCTTCAGTGGGTACTGTAACACAAACCAAAAAGCTGAAAATGCACCACATTAAAACAAAACAACACATATCTAAAGTTTTGTTTAGATACAGAGTATAATCTTTCATCACCAACCTTGTAACATCACTAAAGAAAAGAAAACTAAGTTTACCCTGACTTGTGGTCCATTTACTCGATTATTTCAGAGAAGAAGGTGTGATTCCAAGAAACTGAGTATTACAAAGTAGCAGATCTTAAACCCTGTATCTGGTGCTTAGCAATGATGAATATGGATTAAAAAAAAAAAAAAAAAACAGTACTCACTGCAGAGTGAGCTGGGCAAAATACATTATTACACAACAATAAATAAAGAAGAATACTCATCAGAAAACAAACAGAATACAGCACTCACTAAGGAAAATGGACCTCAGTCAGATGTGGCCCATACTATATTATGCCAGGAAATCTGTACAGTGCATCTAATTGGGTCTGACTGTGCATTTATTATGTCTCTTTTTATTTTTTTTATGAATGCATTCCTGTTTTGGGAGCTCCACTGGTACTTTTCAAATCAAGTCCAACATTTTACCTGAAAGAGCTCTCTTCCAAAGCAATCTCACCACAGGAAGCCAATGGATCAATCTACTGGTAAACAATGTAACATGTGGATGAAAGCCCTGGACAAATCAAGTAAGTGAACCATGATTTAAGACTCGTTTGCCAACTTTTAAATCTTGCTTCCTATGGAGTAGGTACCCTGTAGATCTCAGTGGAGTGTATAAGTGGATGGGGTCGAGGTGGCAAACTACCTTGACAGGGAGGGTCTTCCTGTCTCTGATCACTCTGCCCAGCTCAATCACAGACTGCATCTGAGAGACAGCACTTTCAATGCGCTTGTCAATCAAACTCTCCCTGTAAAAAACAGAAACACATATTAAGTATCGTACTTTAAGTAGTGTTGTCATATCCACCACATCGCAGCATTGATAAGGAGTGAGTGAATCAGTGTTTGGATAACTCTTAAACTCGAATATTTGGTGACACTGGAGACAATGGGATTGTAAAGAAAATCATAAGCTGAAACTAGAAGTGGCTGAGCTCTGTTCATTTAAGCCATATGACCTTGGTCTCCTCTTATGAGAATAACGCATCCTCTTAGGATAAATATTCGTTATTGTGCAAATTTGTGTGCAATTTTGGGGCATAGTTAGCTGGATAGCAGCATTTTTACACTAAAAGCAGACCTCATCTTCTAGTTAATAGTGATTCAGGGAATTAAATGGGTTATCTATTGAGGAAAATTAATAATAGAGCACAGCAGGGTCAGTACCACATATATAAATAAAGACAGAGTTCAGAACCATCCGTTTAGCTCCACTAATAAGGTTCACTAAGACTTCCACCTCTGAATTCAAATTAGAGCTGTTTAGCCACTGATAATCACACATAATAGCAATATTATTCCTAACTGTCTACAGGCACACAATGTATGTGTGTGCATGCATGATGCTCGTTCATTTAGTCATGGAGTGTGCTTCTCCCATTGTGCGCACAACACTGGAGTAAAACGAGAGGAGCGGGACACTAGGGACAGCCAATCATTTAATGAGATGATTGACGAGCAGCTGTTCCCACCAGCCGATTGGTAGCTGACCTTTGGGAGGAAGGTGAAGTAGTCCCATTCGACAGCGGGAAGGACAAGCAGCTAATAAAGCATCAGCCCTGAGGGCTGCCTAAGTGACAGGGGAGATTATATGAACCATTACACAAACTGTTTTCCTTATGCTAAATCAAATGGATATTTAATCATGTCAGAACTTTTTTATAGTTAAAGATGGTGCAATTAAGTTTGGGCAATTAGAAATTCCTCCCAGGCATTACAAAACTGATCAGCCGCCAAGCCACAATTTTTACTGCAGTAATTGAAGTGAAAGAAATGAAAAGAACATATTTTGCGAGCTATATCCATTCTGCAGGGCTGACAATCAAGACAGGGTCTGTGCAATTATGCATGCTCTGCTATCACTGTCCAAAGACAGAAAAAGGTTTTACCCTAAAAACACAAACAGGGTTACACTAATTTTCTAGAGAATATGACAGTGGAACAAAAAGTTGCTGTGCAAAAGTATCCCTTCATATCAGATAGCCGTACCTGGCGTTGTGGCGTCTACACAAACAATTATTCCATTAAAATAGTACTTTTAACAATAATTAAAAGTGTAGAAGTTTTTAAAAGTGAATTTTCTTTTCTAAATTACAATAAAATGAGTGGGGTATTTTTTTTTTTTTAAAAAGTACAAACTAGTTTCAATATGAAAACAACAAACACAGAAGAAGATATAGCAGGAACAACAGGAATGAAGAGAGAATGAGAAAAGCCCGAAAGTTACCAAAAAATTATTGTAAACTCTTCAAAATCCTCTATTATGAAGAGTTGAGTACAATTGAGGTAATTCCTTGTTCTATTTTCTGGAATATCTGCTGTGAGCTGGAGGGCCACTCCAACCAGAACATGGTTCATGTGCCCCTACGCCACACTCACAAAGACTGCAGAGTAGAGCGAGGACAACTATTGCCAGCTGTAGTCCAGGACAGTAGAGTTGGATTACAACTGAACAATGAAAGAATCACTGTAGAGGCAGCCGATTATCTGGTTCCAATGTTTATTTTTCACAAAGTACTTAGCAATTGAACTATCTGCAGAGGAGCACTTGATTTAGGGCATTATTTGATATCTACTGGGTTGTTCCTCCTTTCAAGCTGTTAAACAATATGAGGATTCATCTTGAGCTGTGTTTCCAGCAACCTGGAGCCTCCATCATTATCCCTCTATTTAGCTCTGTCTGGGTCTCCACCAGCTCTTGATGACACTATCTGGGACTATACCTGCTAAATTACCAACTCTGTTTCATACCATACCGTTAACATCTTTTAATTTCATTTTCTCTGGTGCTTTTGTTTTCCCTGAAAACAGTCAAAAAACAGCAGTGACAAAAAGACTCTTTAGAGCCGAGTCCCTTCAGCTGCGAATTCTGTTTTTGTCGTATCCACGTGATCTACTGTTGACAGTAATGATAATAAACACATTAAGCTGCAAAACATTCCTCTAAACATTATTGAAAGGATTTTTCCAACCTGACTTGAGGCAGCATGAGATAGTGGATGCTGCTGTTGTCCTTCTCTTCAACAGAGGCAGGGTCAATGAGGTGATGCAGATTTTGGTACATCATCTCGGTAATGAAGGGTGTGAAAGGAGCCTGGGGGCAGGGGGGAAGAAAGCAAGTAGAAAGAAAGAGATAAAGAAAAGAGAAAATTTAGTGAATGCTCGGCACTGTAGTTAATTTACATTTTCTGACAAGAAGGTCTAAAAGTCGGAAGCACAATTTTTATGTAGATTCCCCCCCCAAAAAAATGGTGCAAAAGTTCAAACAGAATTGTGCCATTGTGAGTTTACTTCTTATGTGATTCTCTTCCACTTTAACCATGGTTAATTAATTTGTATACCACAAAGCTGATCTGTATTGAAATGGGTTAGGATAACTGCTTCTTAGCGTGCCTCACGCCTCACATGCAAACATCAATGTGTTATAAATAAAAACTCCTACAACTCATGAATTATTCATAGCTAAGTGAGCACACAAACACACCTCTACAATAGCAGCGTTATGCCTTTGTTTCTTGCATACACAAAAGCAAAACCTCACCACAAGAAATTTTCTTCATACAATCTCTATTCTCTGAGTCTCACACACACTAACACACAGAAGCCGAATGACTCACCATCAGCCTGCACATAGAGAACAGAACACTGAAGAGGGTTTCCAGCGCCCACAAGCAGTCCTCAGTGCCACTCTCTCCCTACAAAGTTCACATACACATCAATAAGTTCTTTCCCCTTGGAACAGTAAAAAGATAAAAAATGCCCTCACTGACATTAGTGCATGTACCCCGAGTTGAAATCAAACAAATATTCACAAGCAGGGCTAAAAATGCATTTCTGTTCACAGGTTGAGGATGTGATAAAGACAATATAAGTGTAAGTGATAAAGGAAATACATATAAGTGTAAAGTGTAATATTATGTATATTTATTTTGTATACAGTAATACTGTGAGTCATCATTTGCAGAATAGCATGAGTGATATGTCACTATAGGTACTTCATTTTTTTCCACCTACATCTTCTTTACATAAAAACAACACTAAGACTAAACAAGAACAAATTTAGAGCTGTGATCTCACCTTCAGGCGGCGTCTGTTGGTCCTGACATACCAGTTGGTGAGCATGTCAACAAACTTGACCAGACGAGGCACGACGGTGTACAGGCGGTAAGCTGTGACCAGAAACAAGTGTCAGTTTAATTACACTGGTCAGAGAAACATCATGAATAGTTGCACACAGGACTTAAAGAGTATAAAAGAGACATCTTCTATGCTATAGTATAGATCAGCTAAGAGTGTGTGCACTGATAGTTATGTTGTTAAAATATAAATCTATTTATGGTGGTGGTTGGGGTGGGGGCTGAGCCATTGTTGGTTTATGATCAGTGTTAGGCAATTTTGGTTAGGGTTGGGATTAGGTATGTTGCCAGGAAATAATGAGTTGCTGTCCTGTAAAGTGACTGAAACGTGTGTGTGCATTTTGAGAGTGCCTGTCTTACCATCCATCTCGGCCTTGAAGAATTGGATGAGGGACTGCGTGAAGGACTGAATCCACTTGTCCATGATGTTGTCGCTCTTCTTTGCCGTGTTTTCATTGTACAAGAACCGAATGTCCTCCTCCTAAGACATGAATACCAACAACCATGTTTATAAAAACACTACTGGAGCACAGATACAAATTTTCACTCCTCTTACAACAAAAAAAAAAAATACACAATCACTGATGTGAAGAAGCATAAAACAGGCTTAAAACCTGCCCTGCATATGAATAAGAAAAACAGAAACAGTAGCAGTTTGGACTGGCACGCTTAGGCATGCTGACGTGTGCCATCTACAGCCAAGGAAAACAACTGCTGCTGTAGTTTTGGTACCTGTGCCATCTCCAGGCAAAGTGTTATAACTGCAGTTGGCACTCACTAATTAGAGAGGTATTAAGATGCAACTGGTTCCCTGTACAAGAGTGACATAGAATCTCTTATCTGAGAGTCAAGTGCCTCAAACAGCTTGATATTGAAACAGGTCACTGACCTTTAAATAGTGACATTTACAGTAAATTATACAATTTTCAAGAACGAAGACCTACTCTTTACCGAGTTCTGGCCCTTAAATACCTTAGAAATGGTAAAGAGTAGGTCTTAGTTGCCCCTTTTTAAAAAAACAGACTTGACAGTGGAGAGATGGCAGAAAATGCAATGAGATGGGGTAACAACATGCAACTGGTCTTAACCGGCCATGGTGCAATTCATGGAGGCTGCTCTAAAGCTCCAGTCCACACAAGGTGCCCCACTATGAGGCTTTTTTTGAATCTCAACTTTTAATCAAGTCATCTCATTAAGCCATCTTTTTTAGCAATGGTTTAATGGTACCCGATTCGAGAATTCACGGCACCAACTGTTAATGTCTTAATAACAGTAGTCAGGGGAGCTGCACCTTCATTCACGTTTTCTTCTGGCATTTCTCTGGAAATGGTTTTAAACTTGGACGCAAACATGAAATGCTGCTATTAATCTCCCTCAGGATGGCAGCTATAAAAGTGATCATGAACAGGTGGAGAATTTCACAAGCTGCAGATTCTCATTTCTTTTTTTCTTTTTTTTATGTTTCCTCTTACAGGCAGTTGTAGGCAATTCATATTATCTTAGGAGTCCTGTGCCATATCAAGCTACTCTCAGTAACTATCCTATTATTAGTTAATTCAAGGTATCAAACAAATGCAAATTAATAGTAATTATTGTTAGTAATATTATTATTATTTTGATAATATAGTTATTTTGTATTAATATGCACAGCAAAATCTTGCCTCTAAGTTTTTCAAATTGGGTTGAAATACATGGCCATCCATTAAACACTGACACAGGAACCTTTGTAAAAGTTATTACTGCAGCCACTGAATTAACAACAAGTTCCTTTTTGTGCCAACTACTACCATATAATTAATTGCTTTATATTTGCAGGAAAATCATGTATTATGAGAGAGTGCTGTGGTTTGTAGAACAGGAGAAGTTGGAGGAACACTGCAGGAATTGTAAAGATAATGACTCTGACTTTTGTTCATTACAAATGTACCTTCTGTAACCGTTGTACATTCTGCACCAGGAAGCGATAGGCATTATACCACGGCAGGAAGACATCCTTTAACACATCTCGCACACCCTCCTCTTTGAAACGCAGGTTCTCTGCTCTCACTACAGGAGAGTTGATGAGGTACAGTCTGCAGAGAGAGACAGTGAAAGTGAAGGAGTTGGCAAGTGTGGACCAAATATTAGCAAGCGAGAATATACAGTGTGTATAGGTACTGAAGACCACCAACCCTTCTTTATTGGTGGGATGGTACCGACAAGAAGCAGATTTAATACCATTCAGTTAAAACGCCTTTTTTTTGTTTGTTTAAATATTAATTTTCACATCAACACACATAAATATGTGCTTGATGAGACTGTTTTTATTTTATTTTATATTATTTGAGTATATTAGTGCATGTACATCTTGACAGTTTCATGCCAAAGCTGATTTATGGGAGCCAGCGAGCTATACACAAGGTTGAGACAAAGCAGTGGTTTAATAAATTGTAAACTGCTGAAGAAGTTTCTGTTTATTTCTGTCTTAAGCCAAGATCAGTATTTGTGGATTAGAATCGGTTTTTCATAACCTAACACAAGTGGGGTTTTTTAAATTGTAACACATTGTTCCATCAGAAATGTCCCACTGAGTTCTGTTAAACACATTACCTAACACACCAGCAGGCAATCAACGCATGGAGCTGTGAGCAAAAGCCTCTAAGTAGCCCTTTCAGCTCCAAGCTGCATTTGAGCTTCAGAGGATATAGACAAGCAGTCTGATTTAGTCCAAACGTTCTGTCAAAAATGAACCAACCTCTCTCTATAAACTCTAGGAAAACACTACTGGACAATTTTTGAAAACTACTAAAAGAAAGCTATGTGACATCTTGCATACGTCCGGCTTGAAATGCTATGAGCACATTCCAGGCCAAAACCTGTTTTTACCACCAGCAGCAATCACGATGCAAACGAATCTCTTCCCTCCATTAAAGCCAAATAGAGACACTGTTGACAAATAATGTATATTAGTGTAATATTCTCTGGCAGACATCAGCACACTGATGGGAAGAAGCCTTTTTTTTTTTTTATTCCATAAGTAAGCTGAATGATGCAACTTCATGCAAAAGTCAATGACTAATTTTAATAGCAGCAATGCTGAGATTCACTTGTAATAAAATACACAATAGACACAATCTTGGACTGCTAAAATGTGTTTGAACATACAACTGTCACTTCTCAAAAAAAACTAAGAAAAAATCCTTACAATCTGTACTTCAGTCTGCCATTTGTTCACTTTTCACTGCACATTTTGTGCTGAAAACTCTTATGGAGCTCACTGTACCATAATGGGTATTCTGTAAGCACAGATTTAAGCCAGGAAATTGAAAATGGGGGGCCCTCAAATAGAAACAGATTGTCGCCTTTTTCTCTTTATCTCAGCAGCTCACTCAGGGTATATGTGAACATATGGTGCAACTGCATAGTGGTTTATTCATTAGGCCATATGGCCATAGCACTCTTCCTGCTCAGGGCAAAGGAGAGAGAATGTATAAAGAGGGACATTTGTATGCATGTACAGTGTGCATGAGTGTGTGTGCAATGTATGTAGGATTGGGCCAATTTGTATTTAAGCATAGACAGCAATTCAAACCTTTAAAAATAAAAACATAAGGTAAGTTAGCCCACAACCCTGCCACCGGTGCACAAGCACTGACGCTTCACAAACAGACACTCGCTCACAGAGCTGACCTGAGGGCATCGGCTCCATAGTTCTGCACTATCAGTCCGGGATCTGGGTAGTTCTTCTTGCGCTTGCTCATCTTCTGTCCATCGCTGTGGGAATGAGACAAGCGAATTCATTAATGCACATATGCATGCATGCACAAAAGTGCATGTTGGGAACCATGCACTTCATATTCAAATTAGTCAAGTCCTTCCAGGTCAGCAGTCCTGTGAACACAGAGCTGCACTTAGACCCCAGGGCCAAGGAGAAGCAGCCTTGTTGTACAGCAGCTCTCAGGGCTAAATGTTGCACACATACTACACTGATTGTGAGAAAAAGAAAAAAAAAAATTAAGATGGGATGAATGAGCAGGTGATTGCGGGGGAAGAAAACTAAAATAAAAACTGTGGTAATGAGGTGGAGTGAAGAGTGGATTGGTGGGGGCAGAAAACAAAACCCAATAAAAGATACAGAGTGCAGAAAACGGCATGGAAGATTTGCCTATTGTCAACAAATCCTATTAAAGACCAAAATCAAAATATGATCCTACTACTGAGTATTCTTCTTTATTCTTCTATGCCAAACAGCTCAATTCTCTTCTGTGTAACTGAAATGTTTGTTGATTACTTTGGAAATGAATAGTGAAGTTTATTTGAGTCAATGCCCCTTTTGCCATCCTGCAGCCACAAATACTCCTTAGTGCATTATTTTGCAGCTGAAAATAGTCCCAAATTTACAAGCAAGTGTGCCATTTAGTCCTGAGAACTGCACGTTGGTGAGGAGTTTGTGAACATTAGCATCTTAAGAAGAAATGAATAGGCTGCAAATGGTGCTCAAAAGTCATAAAATATTAGGAGACCGAAACACTGTCGCTTTTGACATTTCCTTGTAATTGGTTGACAATTACAAAAAACATCAGTGTTATTCTTTTAATGAAAAAAAATTCTACTGGCAAATTTAAAATGGATGCATTGTGTTTACTTTCAGTGCCACTTTTGGACTATACTAGAGTAGCTTTGTATTATTCACAGTTGAAAATAATCCTTACTTATCTTACGCTGGGCCTGGTGCAGCCTCTCAGTTCATCCACTGTCTGAAACAAACCATTTTAACACCCTTCCCTCTCCATTTAAGTCAACTATTTTGTGTTTGGCTGACTTCGCAAAGAACAATTTTTTGAACAGGAGCACTTAGGGATGTTGTGCCTTAAGACAGAATGTGTGCCTGAGATGACTATGTTAAGGATATTCCCTCTCTGTGACATCATGCAGATCCCCGAGTATAAGATGGAAACAGAGCATTTAGTCTGAATCCTGAGTGTTCAGCTCAAGGGGTTACTTTTACATACACTGACCTCATTTTTTTAAGCTTTGGCCATGTTTAATGAGCATCCATTGTAACAGTGTATTTATGGCAGATAATGATAAAAATCATAACAGCTCCCCTTTAAACACAGAAAAAAGACGTTTTGTTAAGTCAATAGACTTACCTAGCAAGCACCAGTCCGTTAACAATGACATTCTTGAAGGGTGGTTTGCCAAACAGGGCTGTGGAGAGCACCAATAGAGTGTAGAACCTACAGCAGTGTACAAAGACAGTAGACAAAGTCAGGGTAACAGTAAGACTAATAAAGCTAATTTTTTTCTCCAAGGTTGGACTGAGATTTTAAAATTACACTACTCTTAATAACATAATTTCATACTAAAATATTTAGTTAAAAATTAAACTTAGGACATATTTCATCAGATTTTTATTTCCATCTGCAGATTCATGTCCTTATCTCATGATTTCCCTTAATAAAATCAGTCAGGAAGGTCTCTTTGTGTCTACTTCTCATCTGTCACCCTCTTCCTAACTACAGCTCCGGAAAAAATTAAGAGACCACTCCAAAATTATCAGTTTCTCTGATTTTGCTATTTATAGGTATATGTTTGAGTAAAATGAACATTTCTGTTTTATTCTATAAACTACTGACAACATAACTCCCAAATTCCAAATACAAATATTTTCAT
>VUQI01042553.1:0-13016 GCA_015106735.1 Paratilapia polleni | reverse complement strand
AAAAACTTTTTCATATATATATATTTCAAATTTATATATATATATATATATATATATATATATATATATATATATATATATATATATATATATATATATATATAATTTTTTTTATTTTTTTTTTTTTTTTTCATTTTTTCATCTTTTCTATATTTTTCTGTTTTTTGTATTTTATGTTTTTGTTTATGTTTTGTGAATTTTTTTTGTGTTATTTTATTCTTTTTTTATGTTTTTGGTTTATTTTTTTTTTGTTCTTTATATTTTTGTCTTTTCTGTGTTTCTTTGTGAATTGTTTGTTTATGTTTTGTTTTTACATTTTTTATTATTTGTGTATTATTGTTTTTTTATGTCTTATGTTGTGTGTGTTTGTTTGAAAATGTTTTTTTGTGTAATTTTGTGTTTTCTGCTTTAAAACAATTCTGCTAAGAAGAGTGGGTCAAAATTCCTCCACAGCGATGTGAAAGACTCATTGGCAGTTATTGTAAACACTTGAACTGCAACCAGTTATTAGGTTTAGGGGACAATTACTTGTCTAATATTAAAATTTATTTGATGATCTGAAACATGTAAGTGTGACAAATATGCAAAAAAAAAAAGAAAAAAGAAATCAGGAAGGGGGAAACACTTTTTCACAGCACTGTGTATACTGCACATGTGTTAAATAGCACTTTGCTCATAACAATAAATAAATACATTTTCACCTGACTTGGTTTAATTTATGAGCTTTTTAACAGCAGAAGGTTTTTATTTGAGATATTTTGTCCATCGCATGTGAAACACAGAAGAAAACTGGCCTCACTCTCCTCTCCAATGAGACTAAACAGCTCCTGTAATTTCTGATTTCCCAACCTCAGCATCTTGGCAAAGTTTTCCTAAATCACTTCTGACCTCAGGAAGAGTTTTCATGTGGGAATCATCACTGACACGAAGACGCTGATTCAGAAAAAAAAAGTTCTTCAGCCTCTCTATCGCTTTATTTCAAGGTCCGGAGGGGCTCAGAAGCCACTCTGATAACAGTCCAGGTGTCAGACTGGTGTACGGTGAATCAGCAGGAATTCATCTTCAAAACAAGACGATAGCAGCACGCTTTTGGTTTTTATTTACACTCTGACGGCACTGCTGACGTCTACATTTACAGTAAGAGAAGAAGAATTACACTTCAAGGCTTTCTGCAGATATACTTTTTACAGTGAGAAGGTCACGCTGCCCTGTAACCTGTTTTCACTCCAGCAGGACTGAAGCTAAAGGAAAAGTACTCAGACGGCCAAACTGCAGCCCTGCTTTCAGTCATTTTAAGTTCAGTGGTTCCTGAGACTTGTGGTATTATGACTTCTTAAAATAAATTTTGGGTCCATGTTTCTAAAAATCTGTTTGGGTTGAGCCAAGCAAATACTTCCTCATTTTATTAAAATCGCTTTCAGAGGTATGAAGTAGTGAAATTATCCAGTAATACCCACAAAATAAGCCAAAATTAAAATAAGAGCGAAATAAAAACTACTAGGAAAATGAACTCTGTGTAACGGGCATTTTATTGTCTTCTAGTTCTTACAGCCCAGTGGTTTAATATGTCATTTAGCCTGTTAGCATGCTGGCATTTTCCCTTTTGATTGAGATGGAGGACCAAAACTGCCAAACTAAAAATTAATTAAACCACAATAACTATAGAAAATAGATGTAAGCTTGATATGTGATATAAATTGACAAGTGAAGAAAAGTGAAAGTGAAGAAAAAGTCATGAGAGTTTATCCTGCGTGCACAATGTTTGTATTAAATTTCAATGTTTGAAATTAAATTTCAATCCATGAAGTTGACGCTGATATATTTCACTGGTTACATGAATTTTAACACGTCACAAGCAAATTTAATGGTCATCCATCAACGTTTGCTGAACTGCTGCAGTAAAGAAAGATGCCGTTGATATGGTCATGCCATCAGCAGGGCAAAAAGCAGAAACACAGTGTGACTACAACACACAGCAATATTAGCTCCCACCTTACATATATATTGTTTCTGTGAAATATTTCATGTGTACAGAGCCCTCTTCTTAAATATTTATTTATTAATTTTTGTATGGAGCCGAGTGTTTGGTCAGTTTGAAAGAAGAACTTTTGGCTCTTTACATCACAGAATGGGCTGGGCTCGATAAAGGGGGCGGGGCCTCGTTAGCAACAGCGTATCAAAGAATCCTGACATCAGCAAGTTGTTTGAGTACTTTGACTGGTCCACAGTGATCAGCCTTCAACCTGGTACACAAACATGTTGCATTCACACATTTACATCAAAAAATTCAGTTTGATAAATGTGAGCGTGTGTCATGGGACATTATTGATTGCTTTTGGTTTTTGTTTTTTGTTTTGATTTGTTCAGCTCAGCTTTTATTAATTAGTGGTGCTGTTGTGGTAATAATAATAAATAAATAAATAAATAATATAAATCATTTCAAAAAATGGGAAAATGTTTTTGTAACTTATAAAAACAGAAATTCGATTTTTAAAAAATAATTTCTGGACAATTTGTGTGAAATTAAAAAAAAACAAAAACAAACAAATAATGTCAATTTGGGGAAAAAATGTGGCTTTTAAATTTTAAAAATCAAATTTATAAAAATTTGAACTGAATTGATCAAATATTTTGTGAATAAGGCTTCATTGTCTCTTCTTGGTCTCATGTTCTTGTACCTTTCTGTTGTAATGCGACCATATTGATTTTGTAAGATTTAAAGGTATCATTAAAAGTATAACAAAAAAAACTTAAATGTTTATTATTTGTAATTGAGAAAAATTTGAAAAACAAAACAGAACTGAGGTAGATATGTTAGCAATTTGGGGAGGAAATGATCAATTTATCAATTTATCAAAATTACATTTGAAGTGAAAAAATGTTTTGTATATTTTTTTTCAGGGTTTATTGGCCCCTCTGATTTGTGTAAATAAAACAACATTTTTGGGGCTCTCTAACAGACTAAACATATTTGAGTGTATCTGACAGACCCCAGTGGACACTCCAGCTGATGTCATGTGTTGTGGTGTCCTCGCTGTCTGGTGTGTCGAGGAGCCTCTTTCATCCCTGCACTTCTCGTATCACATGTCACAAAGCTCAGTCTGAGCCGGCGCAGCGATAAGGTCAAACAGCAGCTTATCACCGCTCTGAAAAACTCGCTCCTGTGACCTTTACACCCCGCGCTCTGAGCCACCAATCAGGAAGCTTCTGACCTCGCTTCTCCCTCCGGTTGAACGAGGCGATGGTGCAGGCTGCAGCCCAGACATCGATGACATGTCAGAGCGGCGTGTCGCAGACGCACCGGAGCGCCGCCTGTCATCAAATGCATCTATCTGAGAGAGGGGACGAGAGGGCCGGCCGCCCGGCGTTGAACTTCAAAGTGACCTCCCGTGTGATCGTGATTCATCACCACCGCGGCGTGGGAAGAGAAAAATGAGGGCGGAGGGAAAACAAAGGAAACCTGCTGACCTTTTCCTCCACACACCTACACCTTCCACAGAGACCCATTCATAAATATCAGCACAAATAACCGTCTGCAGCCCTCAGAGATGGAGACGTTCAGCATGCTAAAAACACAGGAGCAGAGCAAACAACCTGCTGATTCTCAGAGATCGTACAGCAATTCAGTCTAATTTGTCCCGAGCTCATTTATCGTATGTTAGTTTGCTTTTTTCATCTATTACATTCTTTTTATTGCCAATATATATGTATAACATGTAGATTTCTGTGAAGGACTCACTCCTGACTGCCTCAACGCCTCGCTCTCCTGCTCACAGCACCAAGAGTTAGCAACACCAGCTAACATTAGCTTTGAAATAGAGTCCACTAATCACTAAAGTCACCAAATCACTGGATCCCAGCACAACACAGACTCCAACAAAAACTCCACATGAGGACAAAACAATCATGTGGCTTTAGATAGAGATAATGTTAACAAGGAAGCTAAAGTGAGCCAGCAAGGTCCTATATTAAGTATCAAGCAATTTGCTAATATTAGCGGGTACACAAATATTAAAGTGCATTCCAGATGAAGTAGGAAGTCAGAATTTCCAAGTTCCCAGTTGGAATTTTCAACTGGAACACCCCCTCAAGTCGGATTTCCAACTCGGAAAGTCAGAGCAGCCCCACCAACCCCGACTTAAGAATCTGAAACAGCGGCAGTGAACATAAACATCAATAACACTGTAAAACCTTTAATCAGTGTTGCCACTGTTGTGTATTTGTGACTCACTAAATAAGCCATAAGAGCTGCACTGACCACGCTCTATCCATGAACAGGCTGCAGCAGCATTTTTAAGTACAAAAAAACAAGCTTTAGGCGGTACTGCTAGTGACTAGCTCTATTTTGCTAAGGAGCAAAACAAATCCTGTTTTTCCTTGCTTTTCCGACTTACTACTGGAACGGACTCAGTTCCAAGTTCAGACATCTGAGTTCCGAGACAACTGGAACTCGGCAGGAGTTAGCATTAGCTAATATTAGCAGGTCAGCTATTGTTAGCTAATGCTGGGCAGGTCAGCGAGTGATGATGACCATTAGCTGCATAATCAGCTAAATAATCCAAATGTATACTAAGGAAAATGAGCAAAATAAATAAGTAAAACCTCATCAACACACAAGAGATGATAAACAGGTTAGCAGGTATGCTAACATTGGCTGCTAGCATTAGCTAACATCATTAATCATTAGTGACTATTAAACTCTGTCTCTCTCCCGTTTGTGTCTTTTGTCCTGTCTCCCTCTGCTCCCTTCTGTTTCTCCTCACCCCCAACTGGTCACAGCAGATGGCTGCCCCTCCCTGAGCCTGGTTCTGCCGAAGGTTTCTTCCTGTTAAAAGGGAGTTTTTCCTTCCCAATGTCACCAAGTTCTTGTTCATAAGGGGTCGTCTGACTGTTGGGGTTTTTTGTGTAATATTGTAGGGTCTTTACCCCACAATATAAAGCACCTTGAGGCAACTGTTGTTGTGATTTGGCGCTATATAATTAAAACTGAATTGAATTAACATTAGCCAGAAGAAAGTTTTATCTGATTGTTTGGATTTTGGGATCAAACCCGACCCTGATCTGTCTTTCTTCAAGCTAATTTTAGCTAGCAGCAGAGCTTTTATAGTTTTGAGTTTTGTATTAGTTTTTGTATTTTTATTTAGTTTTACAGTTTTTCTTTTGAATTCAGTTTAGCTTCACTTATCTTCCAGAATAGATTTGCATGATTCAGTTTAGTTTTTTCCCATTTTAGAACACGTAGTTTCATTTTAGTTTCTGTTAGTTTTAGTTTTTCTTTATTATATTTTGGTGTAGTGTCAATAAACACTTGACTCACAGTCATCTTGACACCCCAGTCTCTATAAATATGCCTCAAACCAAGAAAGACTAAAACTCAAGAGCCTCCTAAAAACCTCCTTTTGATTTTGACCTTTTAAAAGCTGCTCTTTAGTTTTAGTAGCTACAGAATCAATAATATTTTATCGCATCATTTTAATCTTGTAACTTTAAACCCGTCATGTTTCTGAGGAGCATTGTTGGAACTTTTTCCACCTCCTCCTGCTGGTGTTTGGTTCAGGAGGTGGCAGCCTGTACCCCGGGCCGCTGTCCCATGTCGGGGCGGCGTATCACGTAGCCACCCGCCTCATCCATCACTGAGCAGGAAGGATGTGTGCAGTTTCTCATACACATCACTCTCATTAAACATTTAGGACGAATTCTGTCAAAACTGACGCCAAAACAAGTCAAACTGATCTTTTAATTTCACACTGTTGCCTCGTCCAGCAGAAAAATACGCTCCCAGTCCTGAATGACAGCTACAAGCAACTAATAGCAGAGAGGTCAAAGGTCGGAAGATGTAATGAAATATCCCTGTGAGCCAGCGGTGCGCTCATATGATGCACAAATGTGAGGAAAGAGGAGAAGAAGAAGAAGTGGGTGGAGGTGGAGAGGTTTGTTAGAGTAAAAGGGTGATGGATGGGAGGAATTATTCTCGCCGTCCTGTTCAGTTTTTCATGCTTCATACATTTTTAACGAGGTCAAATTTTGGATAAGTTTAAATATTAATGCTACATATCTCTAACATTTAGCCCAGAGAGGAGGAGGAAGAGTTTTCTGCCATGCTGCTCGTCATATTAAGACCGTGTAGATGAACACAGCTCCAAGTTCATCCATACTGTGAAGTCAGAGGTGACCTGCAGGTAACATTAGCTTTCCATTCATCAACACTTGATGCTTGGTTGGAACCCTTTAGTGTCACATTTTAACACACTGGGTAATCTTTGAGAGCCATTTTTAAAGTTATAGAGAAGTCTTATCCTTCAGTTCCCAAAACCAATCAAACTCTGAGGCACCACTCAGAAAATTTTGTTAAGTAGGCTACACGTGTTCAACTGCTCGTTAAAGCAAATATCCAGTCAGCCAGTCACACGGCAGCAACTCAGTGCATTTAGGCGACCTGCTGAAGTTCAAACTGAGCATCAGAAGGTGATTTAAGTGACTTTGAACGTGACATAGATGTTGGTGAGTATTTCAGACACTGCTGATCGACTGGGATTTTCCCACACAACCATCTCTAGGGTTTATCTCTGAATGCACAGCATGTCAGACCTTGAAGACGATGGGCTACAGCAGCAGAAGACCACACTGGGTCCCACTTCTGTCAGCTAAGAACAGGAAACTGAAGCTACAGTTCACACAGGCTCACCAGATTTGGACAATAGAAGATTGGAAAAAACGTGCCTGGTCTGATGAGTCTTGATTTCTGCTGCAACATTCAGATGGTAGGGTCAGAATTTGGTGTAAACAACATAAAAGCATGGATCCATCCTGCCTTGTATCAACAGTTCAGGCTGCTGGTGGTGTACTCAAATGGCCTCCACAGTCACCAGATCTCAATCCAATAGAGAACCTTTGGGATGTGGTGGAACGGGAGATTCACATCATGCATCTGCAGCAAAGGTGTGATGCTGTCATGTCAATATGGATCAAAATCTCAGGAATGTTTCCAGCTCCTTGTTGAATCTGTGCCATGAAGAATTAAGACAGCTCTGAAGGCAAAAGGAGGTCCAACTCCAGTACAAGCAAGGTGTACCTAATAAAGTGGCCTTCATCTTCCAGCAAAAGTTTGTAACTGTTGCCATTATTTCACCAGAATAGGCCTTTTTTCCATTTCCGAGTAATTTGCAGTAAAGTTTGTGAGGTCAAAGGTCACGGCTCTCTGACAGCTGATAACATACGAGCGTTAATCCGTCATCGGGAAACAGAGAGAAGTGATGAATGTGGAGCTGATTTATTTCAGCTGAGAGGGGGAGGAGAACATAAATATTGAAATAATTAGGTGCGAAGCTTCTGGTCACTACAAACGCCTCTGTCAGGAATCATGCCGAATAAAGTTTAGATCAAAAAGGAGGAAGCAAGCAGTGCATCTGAACCCACAGATGCCTTCTTCTCTTTCAAGTGTTTCCAATAAAGGAGCTGAATCATTCTCGTCTCTAAATAAAGACACTTTATATACACACAGCTCTCAGTCGTGTCTCGCATGTTTTATCCGAGACTCTTGACCCCGCAGATGTCCCGTTAGCGGCTCGACGCTCGCCTCGCTCTGGAGGAAGCATGTGATCGCCTTCCTGCGCATTCTTCTCTGTCTGAAGAATGTCGTCCAATAAAGTGGAGCGCACATGTTTGTGTAAGAGGAGAGGAGCCGGCGTCGCCGTCATCCGTCCACCTGGACGTCTGCAGAAGTTGGCTGTGTTCAGTCTCAGGCGGGAAGAAGCGCGTCTGTTTCAGGCTCCAGATGACCGTAATGCAGCACAGGCCTCCAGGATCAAGGCACTTCCTCTGAACCCCCCTCTGACAACGATCCCAGCTTTCATTAAACTCTGATGCAGCCAAAAGCTCGACGCAGCTCCACGGTTTCTGCTCTGACATGTGCGTGCATCTGCTGGAATTCCTCGCCATCTGGGATGGAAGAAATGAGGCAGTGGGACCAAGAATTGAGAGAAGATGCACATTCCTCGCATAAGAGCGGCCATATTGGATGGCCAGAAGGTGATGGAAGATGGTGCAAATGTAGACAGACAAAAAGCTGCAAGATGACTCATGTCTCAGCTTTAATGGCAAGATTTATGTCCCAGAAAACCAGCTGGATCTTCCAAAAGTTTGGTCCAGAGGAAAGTAAAACTGGACAGCTTGCAATAAAAGTTACACACAGTCATTTCTCTGACCCAGTCAGGCTTTTCCCTGCAATTAGCATTACCATGGGTCCAGCAAACAAACACTAAATGGGCAAACAGTAAGCAGGAACCTCTGGGGCTGAAATGTGAAGTGCCAAAAGCTGCAGTTCCTCTAATGTCCACTAGAGGCAGGCTCCAAAAGTATGTTGGTCTCTATAGACTCCCATGTTAAAATGCCCAACTTTACAGCAGAAATAAACATGTTTACAGCCTGATACAAAAAACTGTTTTAGTCTCTATAGTGAGTTTCCCCTTATCACCTATAGGAGAAAAAAAAACTTTCTTAACCTTATTTCACAAGTCACCTGTTTGGATTTTCTAAGGCTTAAAGTTAGAGGCGTGGCCTCTTTGATTGACAGGTGTGTGTCATGTTGTCTTTTTCAGCGTAAAGATGAGGGATCTGTTCAGTTTCCAGTGTGACATCAACCACTGGTTTCTGAAACACTGTTTTGAAGCCTGAAGGCGTCGCCATCTTGGTGTTTTAAAATGAGCCGGGGTGGAACTACGCACTCATTGGCTAATGACTTAGTCAATCACAAATCATTAGCCAATGAGCGTACCCTGGATTATCCTCCTTTCTAAAACTTAGACTAAACTCCCGTGAACTCATCAGGAAAGTGTTTACTGAGGCCCCATACACTTCTACAGGACCAGAAGTCTTTTTGCAACCAGAGGAGTCGCCCTCTGGTGGCCATTAGAAAGAATGCAGGTTTTCAGACCCGGAAGCTACGTCCATCTTTTTTATACAGTCTGTACTGATGCTAACCAGTGCTATCTTCTCATTCAAATATGGTTTCATCTGGTTTTAAAAGCATCAGACCACACCAACAAAAGAAGAACTGCTAACTTCTCAGAAAACACAGAGGTGAGTTTCCACAGGAATGCCTTGAAATTTTGGTTCTGCCTGCACAGGCATAATCAGAATAAAATCACTGGGGTAGGTTATACATGTAAATAAGGTCACCATAATTAAAATCGTAGCCTGTACAAGAGTTTTCCTAAATGGAGCCTATCATCCACACACATAGGAAACACATTAGAAGGCTATTTTTCAATCCCAGCGCCAACATAATCTGAGGTCTGGGAGTGATTTCTGGAAACAAACATAAATCTGGTTTTCTTGGCATTAAAAACCAACTTTAGACCCTCTAGCTTTAAAGGAAGTCACTTCTGACCATGTTTCTCCTCTGAAAGCCATGGTGTAGTTCACAGACAGTGCAGAGACAAGCTTTCGTAAACTGTCTCTTCAGGTTTTCAGTGGAGACAGATCCATCTCTGCACCGGCCTTCAGCGTGACTTTTTCCTGTGTATAAAACTCTAACAAGCTGTTGCTCCATCATTTCTGTTGGACACGCTTTAAAACTATGAGCCACTCAGACCTCTCTGCATTCTTCTTCTTCGCTTGTGTATAAAATGCGCTGTCAATAAAGTTTTCCTCACACAAATATGCATTTATTTACACAAGCAGGAGTCCGGCAGGACGAGAAGTTCGTGTCTTATGTGGTATCTTTATTTTTCTCAAATATTTTAAGGAAAAACAAAAAAATGCTTTTAAATCTTTATTTTGTCTGCATGTGTTTTTATACTGTGAGTGTAATTTTATTAATAATGTTATTTAAATACAGGAAAGAGTAAGCTGTTCTCTCCATACATGCTGTCCTGCACTTCTTTTTGTCTGAAAAATAACATAAATGTGAGGGCGCGGAGGAGGTGAACATGATGATTAAGAAATAAGAGGAGAAGAAGGATGAAAAGAGGAGGGGGAGAAGGACGAGGAGAGGAAGGAACAAAAGGAGCAACAGAAGAAGTAGGAGAAGAGAAAAGTTGACGAGAAGAAGGACAAGTAAGAAGAAGAACAGAGAAGAAGGAGGAGTAAATGAGTAGAAGAAAATGAAAAAGGGGAAGAGAAGAAGAAGGTGTAAAAGACAAAGAAAGGATTAGAAGAAGAACAAGGGGCAGGAGAGTAAGAAGGAGATGAAGAAGGAGGGATAGAAGAAGGAGAAGGAGTAAAAAGAAGAAGCAGGAGGAGGGTAGAGATGAAGAAGGAGCAGACAGAATAGAAGATGAAGAACAAGAAAGAGAAGTGGTTGAAGAAAAAGAAAAGATTATAACGATGAGGAGGATGAGGAGAAAAGATGAAAAAGAAGGGGCAGAAGGAGAACAAGGAGGAGAAGATGAAGGATGAGGAAGAGAAGAAGGAGAAGGAGTATAAGAAAAGGAAGAAGGTGTATAAGAAGAAAGGAGGAGAAAAAGAGGCAGAAGAAGGAGAAGAAGAATAAAAGAGTAAAAGAAGAAGGCAAGGAGTTAAAGAGGAAGAGAGGAATGAAGGAGGAGGAGGAGAAAAGAAGGAGAAAAAGTAGGAGTAAAAGATGTAGAAGAAATGATAAAGAAGAAAGATGAAGTAGAAGGAAAAAGTAAGGAGGAGGAGGAAAAAAGATGAAAAAGAAGGGGGAGAAGGAGTATATGGAGGAGAAGAAGGAATAGAAGAAGATGAAGAAGGAGCAGAAGAAAAAGGAGAAGGTGTAGAAGAAGAACACAGGGGAGAAGGAGGAGGACACAAGATAAATAGTGGATAAGAAGGAGCAGAAGGATAGAAGAAGGAGAATAAGGATGAGAAAGAGAAGAAGAAACGGAGTAGATGAGGAGGGGGAGGATGAAGGTAAAGAAGACTATCACCTATGTGGAGGATTGAGAGGAGAGGGAGGAGCAGGGTCAAAGGTCAGAGATAGGCTACACACACTGTGTACTTATTTAAGAGACAACATATTTGTAACACATTTGTAACCATGTGTCTTTATATATGATCACATGTATTATATAGTATTTTATATATATTTATATATATATATATTCTTTGATTTGTACTTTTGTATTAGTCTTTAATGTTTCCCTTTTATTGTGACAAATAGAGTACACTACATGCAGGGAATAAGATTACAAAAATTCTTTTAAAATAAAATAATAAATAAAACATTTCTGCATACTTTATACATTTATATTAGGTGCTGTATCAATACAGTATTCAGACCTCATGTAGTAAATGCCTGCATATACGCATGTAACCATAAACACATGAATGGAAGATTTTGGATACAGACATACGGATGTATAATTTCTTTCATGCTGTTTGCATGTATTTTATTTAATCAGGGTTTTACACAAAGCAGGATTCCCCAGGATGCATTGGGGTCAACATCTCAGGTTCACGGTCCTCTCAGTGAAGATGAGCCGATTGTTGTTTTCCAGCTCACAGCTGCTTACTGACCTCTAGTGGCTGCAGTGCCCGACTTCACCTCTCAGATGTGAAGCCTCCACTGAACTGTTTTTCCTTTTCGGAGCTGAACTCACAGTGTCGGCTTTATTTAAAGTCCAGGACCTCTGAATCACCTGATCAACCTGAAGAAGATCAAAATGTAAGTTTATTGTGCTTGAGCACACTTACACACCCTAAAATAATACAGCTATTCAAGGTTTGGGTCAAACTCATGAAGGTGTTGTTTTCAGGACAAAAGAATTAATGTATGCCACTTGGAATTTAGGGATTGCGAAAAGCAAGAACTTTATATATTTAATATTTTTGGAGATTGTAGGGTATTGATAAAAGGTTTCTGGACTCAGCGTCAGCTTTTTGGTTGCTGCCCTGTAGGTTTTTTTGGAGCCAGAAGTGAACATTTTTTAGACTAGAGGTCGATCTAACCACAGGAATCTCAACTTTATCATTATGGCTTCCACCCTGCTGCATCCACCCACAGAAACTTAATCTATAGCTATTTTTGTATTCAAATAAAACAAAAAACTCTAAACATTTGCTGCCTCTAGTCCTAACAAGGCATTTTCTTCATAGACTGTATAAAAGAAGCGCAAGTTACCCATCAGTTTGTGGCCTACTGTTTTAAAGCCATCACCACTTTGTATTTTGGAGCCAGAAGTGACCATATTAGGACTAGAGGGTGGCGCTAGTAAGAGACACTTGAAATCTGACTGCAGAAACATTTGAGTATTTGTGCTTAAAGATAGAAATATTTTCAAAAGGACATGTTTGGAGCCATCACCCAGCGCCCAATCATCAACCCATGGGGCTGAAAAATGAGGAAGTGCCAAAAACTGCAGTTCCTCTAATGTCCATTTCAGGCTGGCTTCAAAAGTGAGTCTGTCCCCATAGACTCCCATATGAAAATGTCCAACTTTATAGCAGAAATAAACATTCTTACAGCCTGATAGAAAAACAGTTTTGATTTTTATAGTTAATTTCCCCCTTCATAACAACTGGACGGGGGTAGAATGTTTTTATAACTCACCTATTTAAATTGTATTAAGATTTAAAGTTTGCATTATTAGGGGTGTGGCCTTTTTGACTGACAGGTGGATGGTGACACAGGTGGTTGTAGCTGCTAGCTGTCTGCTACGCTTCACCTCAGCTAATTGGAGTCCCTAAACTGGACCTCTGCGCCATGTTTGAACTGTTATGTGTAATTTGGTAAAAAAAACAGAATCACATCATCAGCATATAGTGATAGTTTATGCTACAGCTATCCCATTTGGAGTACTGCAATTATCTGACAAATAATATGGCTTGCTGTGTGGTTAATTGTACTAACAGACCAAGAAGTCTGGACTCCTGGATGCAGCTTGCTGAAAAAAGCTAGCTAGTGTTAGATGATAAATTAACACTCCACCTTCTCATTCAAACATGGTCACTTCTGGCTCCAACAAACAACATAGCTGTGGCTATAAAGCTAGTATTGAGGTTTCTAAAAGAGATTGTTGTTTAATGTTGTCTTCCAAAACGCATTTTGATCATTT
>VUQI01042549.1:0-10211 GCA_015106735.1 Paratilapia polleni | reverse complement strand
AAGTCCACGAGTGATTTCTGAAACTATATACAGCTCTGGAAAAAATTAAGAGACCACTGCAAATTTTTCAGAAATCAGCATCTCTACATATATGAGAGTCATTCCATTCCAGTGTCTCTTGAATTCCAACACAAGCACACCTGTTTCTACCTAATAAGGTACTGATGAGGTGATCACCTGAACCAAATCTTATTTAATTTGGAAAAGTATAAAAACCATTGCTGTGGTCATCACTATCCTCTTGCAATAGGACCAACTGGATGGCAAAAACAGTGCTAGTAGTACATCAAATGTAACTGGAATAAAAAAAAATAAATAAAAATAAAAAAAACTATTGACCATGCCAAAAGAAATGAAAAGAAAAGTTTTGTGTGAGGAAAAGAAGGGTTCAATTCTGGCTTTACTGGCAGAGGGATACAGTGAGGGTCGGGTTGCTTCCATCCTTAAAATTTCTAATAAGAACAAGGTCAAGCAGCAGACATTGGGAACAACAAAGCTACAGTCTGGCAGAGGCCGAAAACGACTCTCCACTGACCAGGATGACCGTCACCTCATTTGAATGTCACTCAGGAACCGTAAAATGACATCAAGTGACCTACAAAAAAAATGGCAAAATGCTTAAAGCATTCACACATTCATACAGCACTTTTAATACTATACTAGTGTACAGTACTTTCCCTCTCACACACACACACATCGCTGATTTGTCTGCAGCAGCTGTCTTTCAGTCTATATTGTGTGTTTAACCTCTTCATATTTTTCTAAGTTTTATCTTCCTTTGTGAAATCAGCTGCTCTCCTGGCAGTACACTTATCCATGTTTGTGATTGGTCAGATGCTGCCAACACCAACCCTTTCAAGTGAATGCGCAGGGGAAACCCTGGGTTAATTTAGCGAGCTAATAACAAGCTTCGTGTGACCATTTAGCCTGACTGTAGATGTCAGGGTAAGTGAATCCAGATAACGGAAAGATACCCTGGGTATGCTGAACTGTCTTCGTAGTACAGGGCCCAGGCTGGAAAGATGCTAGTTTCATGTGTGAAGCTTTGCATTTTAACATGGGAGTCTATGGAGACTGTCTTGCTTTTGAAGCCAGCCATTAGAGGAAATGCAGTTTTTGTTTTCTTCCATATTGGCTGCTACCTGCTTTTGCTTTTTTAACACACAGACTACAGCAAGACCACCCAAGCAACACCCAAGGCACATTCAGTCTGAAAACGGTGTGCAATGTTTTGCTACCGTTTCTGGATTAAACAACACGTTTTAATGAAATGGCACTTTCATGATGGCTTTAATTTTTGGATCTGGCAGTTGTGACACATGGCTGCTGTGACTGCTGTCAATCAGCACCATGATCCTGGTCACTCTGCAACCGGTTGGTTACTTAGCTATCTAAATGCTTCTCACATATCAAACCAGAACATCAACGACCTTGTCACCATCCATCACAATTCACAAATTTAACTGTAAAATGACAAACATGACCTTGAGTACAATTTGGGCGAAGACCCACTAGATAATCATTGTGTGCAAGTTTGATTAAATTCTGACTAATACTGTAAGAGGAGTAGCGATTCTTCTGAATTGTGGATGGATGGACAGATGAACGGATAACAGACAGCTCACTATGGCATAAGCTCACTGGCCCTTCAGCTGGATGAGCTAAAAATTCTTAAATAGTTGTCTCAAGTGACATTAAGCCCAAAAGAGCCAAACTGTTGAAATGTGATGATGGTTATATTGAATTTGCTTTACTGAGAGCAGCATCAGGGCACCACAATGTGCAATCTGTCTGAAGGCAGTCAAGCTAGCCAGTGAAAGTTCAATACCCAGATGCAAGTTAATCCAAAAAATCTTCCAGAGAGAAGGGTTTGCAATACACCTGCCAAGAAAAGTAAATGGGTAATCTTACAACAGTTTCAGAAAAAGCCCAGAGGTTGTCTTATTTGGTGACAGAGTAGATCTCCCTCTACAAGCTGCAGATTTTTTTTTCATCATCAGTCCATAAACAGACAACAATAAAGACTAAGCACAGGGCATGTTTGCATGCAGAAAATGACATTAGAACCTGCTTCCTAATAGACGGGCACACCTCTAATTGCGCACTCATTTAATTCAGCTATGCCGCTTTGATTGCAAATCAAACAAACAGCTAAATCTGTGCACTATACCTGTTATATATACACCTTTGAAAATGAGCTTTTAACATCCACAATGTGCTCAGAGATCACTATTTAGTAGATATATCTTGTACTAGTCATCATTAATGAGCTAAAGCATGCCCAATCTCAGACCTAACTTTGCCATCAGAGATTGAGATGGATTGCTACTTTGACCTCAAGCTGAACTCCAAAATTCTGAAAAGGAAATGTCTTCTCTTGAACGGTGCCCTTAAATGTGTTTGAGGTCATGTGTCATGGTTTTACCTTAACAATCGAAAGAAAGGATCACTACTGGCATCCCTGATTGTACAGCTACAATCATTCTCATGGTTTAATCCCATGTAAGTATGTGTTTCCTTAAAAATTTATACTGTACATACTACCTGCCATTAACACACAGGTTTGCTTAGCTTAGTCTTGAGCGTTAAACTAAGTCTTGTTTAGTCTTAAATGACAAGAATATTCCAAAAGTTAGTCTCTCACTGTTAGCAGACTGGTCCTGTCCAGAGTGTACCCTGCCAATCACCCAGTGAGAGCTGGGATAGGCTCTGGCCCCCACCCAGACCCTGATTTGAATAAGCAGTTGAGAAAATGTATGGATGAATTTCCAAATTAAAATCTTACTTTGCAAAAAACACATGGAATTTGTTTCACTTTTTATTTTTCAACAGGTCAGTTAAAGTTTAGCAACCAAAGATGCATGGACGTTTGTGTTTACAGACCCAACTTTCGTTAACCAGACTGTGGAGTAAGTCCATGCTACTTTGAACCAAGTGAACACACTGAGGTAGAAAGATAATCAGATTTCAGTGAACATTTACAGTAAAACGTTGTGTAGCTGTGACAAAACAACTATTGTTCGATACACTTTAGACTCCCAGGAACCACTTCAAGGACCCCTGTGCTCCCATTCAAATTTCATGCAGCTAACAGAAGCCCTTCTGGTAACACAGGCCAGGATGCAGTAAAGGCTACACCCACCTACGCGTCATGTTATCCAGGCTTCAGTGAATTCGCAGTCCTTATTTAAGTCACTCATTAATTCGCAGCACACATCACTGCATGGAGTATGAAGCCAACGTGAGTTACACAAAGTTTAGATAAAACGAACTGAAAAATGAACATGCTTGCCTGAACTTCCAAACGACGTTTAGTTTTGGCTGCATTAAAATCACAACAATAGGAATCACACTTACGGGAAAACCGTTTTCCTATATGATGACAAATGGACCGGCACATTAGCAAACTTCCTGACTTAATATAAGTACACGCACGTAAACCTTTTACCTGCAGAGCTTCGTTTACTTTCCCGGTCCTGGAATTCAGTGAAACATCCTTTTGTTCGTTTCCTACAGGACTGAAGTGGCTCCTCTGGACGCAATACCTCTCCTTCTTAAGTTACAAAACTCGCTGCCGCCGCTCCATCTTGAGTGTCGTCGTGGGTTTTAGTTCTTTGACCGGGAAAAGGAGTTTCCTCGCGGCCACAAAGTCTTCGTCCATGATGAACTGTAAAGAAAGAGGGTACATGAGAAGTGGCAGGAAGCGCCCCCTCCCTCACCCCGCTTGGCCTGCAGTATGAGAGGAATGTCCAGCCTCCCTCCCCCTCAGAACCTTCTTCTGCTAATGGAATCTGTATGAAAAAGTTTTTTGGAGCAGGGAAACCCCTCCTCCCCTCTCTCTGTTCTCCAGACTTCTCTAATCGAATCAATCAAATTCCCATGAAACTGACGCATAAAGGTGTAGCCAGCAGAAGTAACAAATATAAGGCTATAGATTAAGTTCAAGCACTAAATAAAGTATGTAATTAAATAGTTTCCTCTGTAGCCAATTAGTATATCCTCAGCAAGAAATGGCTATGTTTAGGATGTTGACTTCGTGTTGTAAAGAACGCATTTTAAAGAGTAAAGCTTACATTTTTCGGTTTTGAACAGCTTATTGGCTCATTGTCACGGTTCTGACGTCCATGTCACAATCATAACCTGAAGTAAGAAAGGGAAAAAGCCGAAAAAGAAATCTGAAGGCGGAGAAATGACAAAGGGGCTTTGAGTTTCAGCAGACTCAAGCTTTCTGCTGCATTTAAGTGCTGTCGCAAATGTCGGAATTTCGTGAGAAGGCGCATATGCCAAATAACTGTTGATTTTGCTACACGTCAGTCTGAGCTAATCGAGACACATTAAGTTTAAGTGTTGTCAATTTAAACCCTCCTTGGGCTCTGTGACCAAATACATTTTGTGTGTGGAGCTATGAGTACTTGAGACTAATGCTGCTTTAATATTAGTCACGAATTAACCCCTCATTTAATGTCTTGACTGTGGAAGGAAGCCAGCCTACCCAGAAACCCGCACAGGGAGAACATACAAACTGCACACAGAAAGGCCCCAGCCGACCAGGAGGTTCGAACCAGGATCCTGGTTGCTGTGCGGCAACAATGCTAACCACTTCGTCACAATACCATCCCCGGGGCTTTGGCATGTATGGTGGGCTTCAGCACTTCTTCTGCATCATATGGTTATCATTTTTTATGTAACTTCTTTTCACTGGCTGGCATTCAACATTTTGGCTCCGCCATCTGTCCTTCTACTTTTAAATCATTTCTGTGAAGTGGGTAAACAGCTGCAGGACTTCTGATAGAGACAAGAACGGGCTCTGTGACATCTGGGGAAGAACTGCGCTGTATCTTCTCATATGGGTCATTATATGGCGAACCAAGAAGGTGGCGCTGAGAGACTATTTCAGACTGCTTTTATTCATCTCTTTCATTCATTTAACTTAGCCAACAGTGACATGCATGCATTTTTGAATGAAATCTCTCTAATTACCTCAAACTAAGTGCTGCACATGTATAAATTAAACTTTCTACAAATTTCCGTCTTCACTCTTTATTCCTGCCTCATGTCCCCTCATGAGTAGTTCCAAATATTTTCAGTTTTAATAATCATCAACCAGTACATAAACCTGATTGTGGGTTAACAAAGTAAGGTGATGGGAATACAAGTTATGAGATGCTTAAGTTATTCTCAAGCTAGTGTAACTTATAAATCAGCAAGAAATCTGATAAACTGAAAACTAAATTATGCAATACCTGGACAAATTGTGCTGGTTGTTGCTACTGTCACTCGTCTTTTACTTGCAGCTAAAAAGTTAAAGTTGAACAGGTGTCTTGTTGTGTGGAAATCAATATAACATAATTTCTTTCCCCTTTAGCATCATTTTGGTTTAAGATAGTGACATAGGTGAAAAA
Organism: Paratilapia polleni; assembly: GCA_015106735.1. Taxonomy (NCBI): domain Eukaryota; kingdom Metazoa; phylum Chordata; class Actinopteri; order Cichliformes; family Cichlidae; genus Paratilapia; species Paratilapia polleni. The sequence continues at coordinate 4,809 of VUQI01042549.1, read as the reverse complement.
GGCGAATGCCATATCAGTTACAACCCACCAACTGATAGCAAGTGCTGAATGTTTCCTGATTACAACCATACTGGAACAGTATTTTCAGTGGAAACTGTCAATATATGTGTAAATCTATGTAGTGTGGATTACTGTCATAGAACAGTATAAAACTGCCAGTCAAGAGAAGCTGTTAATTACAAAATTTGAATCAGCTGTGTGTGGTTAATCATTAGCTATTATTAACCCTGTCTCTCTCCCATAGGTGTGCCTTTTTGTCCTGTCTCCCTCTGCTCTCTTCTGTTTCTCCTCACCCCCAACCGGTCGCGGCAGATGGCTGCCCCTCCCTGAGCCTGGTTCTGCCGGAGGTTTCTTCCTGTTAAAAGGGAGTTTTTCCTTCCCACTGTTGCCAAGTGCTTGCTCATAGGGGGTCGTCTGATTGTTGGGGTTTTCTGTCTAATATTGTAGGGTCTTTACCCTAAAATATAAAGCGCCTTTAGGTGACTGTTGTTGTGATTTGGCGCTATATAAATAAAACTGAATTGAATTGAATTGAATTGGTGAGCTGCAGTTAAGGTTGTCATGTACCTGCAGCACAGGGTCAGATACACCAATTTTAGTGAAATTACACTGGCTGCTACCTCTCAGGCAACTACTAATACCTCTAAGACTGTAACTTCTATTTCCTAGCATACCACTGACACAGCAGTCAGTTAAGAAAAACAGGTTGTTTCTGCTTTTACATTCGTTTCTTATTTGCTTGGGCTGTAACAGAGAAACTTACATGCCATGAGCAGGGAGGAAAATGCAGCTGCCTCCATTACACTTTAGCAATTACTTATGATGCCATGATAATTAAAATTCATCAGTAAAGAGGGTTACACCTTTTGCCTCTTTCTAGTATGCAGACAGATAAAGAAACAGTCAGCAGTGATTACATCAAAGTCCACTCTAACCTCTGGTGTGGTTGGGCTGTTTGGAGAAAAAGTCTAAATTAATTACAGCTCAGCACGTAATCATGATCATTTTGTTCTCAATAATTTCTAAGATTAAATGTTTATCAAAAATTCTAGAAAATGTTATTTCTAACTTTTAGCTTTTATGTCTCATAATAAAATTATTGTGAAATTTAAATGGGGTTTTACAGCTTTACAATTCACCACAGAAAGGGTTAGGGTTAACTTCTCAAGGTAACCAAGGACTTCCTTTATCAGGGGCGGCTGTGGCTCAGGAGGTAGAGTGGGTCATCTGCTAATCAGAAGGTCAGTGGTTTGATTGTCTACATGCCTTGGGTAAGATACTGAACCTCACATTGCCCCCGATGCATTCATCAGCGCGTGTGTGTGAGCTAAGCACTTAAGTATAGATAAAAGTGCTGTGTGACTGTGTGAATGTGGCATGTAGTATAAAGCGCTTTGAGTACTCAAAACTGAGTAGAAAAGCGCTATATAAGTACCAGTACATTTACCAACAGGGAAGAGTACACTTTGAATTTTTGGAGTGAAACAGAGATTTGTGCTGCTAAGCCCACAATTTTCATATTACAGGCATAATTTTACCATCATATTGTAGGAAACTTTGTCTTCTTTCAAATGATGTCTTTCTCAAAGCCAACAATTCAATTCAATTCAATTCAATTCAGTTCATATAGTGCCAAATCACAACAACAGTCATCTCAAGGCACTTTATATTGTAGGATAAAGAGCCTACAATATTAGAGTGAAAACCCCAACAAACAGAGGATCCTCTGTGAGCAAGCACTTGGCGACAGTGGGAAGGAAACATTCCCTTTTAACAGGAAGAAACCTCTGGCAAAACCAGGCTCAGGGAGGGGCAGCCATCTTCTGCAACCGGTTGGGGGTGAGGGGAAACAAAAGAGAGTAGAGGGAGACAGGACAAAAGACACTCTATGGAAGAGAGCCAGAGTTTAATGATGGATTCTCCTCTCGCTTTGAGAGATGAACGTCAGCAGTTTGTGTGGTGTGTGGTGGCTGTGTTTGTACTGTGTCGGTGACGTATCATGTGTGATGCTAGGCCTAACTTTGACTTGTACATATATGGTCATAACTTGACACCGATTGTGAGGCACTGGCTTTTCGGCTTGCACGCTTCTGCTGCAGTTCCTCAATCCTCCTCCCTTCAAATGCCTGGATCGCTTTGTGACACAACAATAGCCAACTGGGTCTGTCTTGAGCCACTGTATGCCAGGTGTTGGTGTCTATCTTGCATGATTTGAGATTTTTCTTCAATGTGCCTTTGTATCTCAGGAGTGGGTGTCCAGAGCACCTTGTACCGGAACTTAGTTGGCCCAAGAACAACATCTTTGGTATCTGGGTGTCATCCATTCTAACCACATGTCCAGTCCAGCATAGCTGGGCTTTCATGATCATGCACTCAATACCTGAGATCCCACATCTTGCAAGCACTTCAGTGTTTGGAATCTTATCCTGCCATTTGATGTTACATAGTGATCTCAGGCAGTGTAGATGGAAGGCTTCTAGTTGTTTTATGTGTCCTTGATAAAGGGTCCAAGTTTCACAACCATAAAGGATACATCGCAGAACTACTGCTTCGTATACCTTGATCTTGGTGTTGAGACTGACCCCATGTTTGTAAGGAGCTCTATACCATCTGCTGTGAGGAAAACCATACCATTGGTTTTCGGACCATAGACTGAGCGAAGTCTTTAATTTAAGGCTTTGGAGTCGTGTCTATTGGCTGCTTCCTGTAGCTCTGTGGCTTTCTGCCTCAGAGGTAGTGTTGTATGTTGCATTCCTTAGCTCTTGCCAGGCTGTTTTAATGTCTGTAGTGCCATCTCAAATGTGATCCAGAGCTGTGTTTAAAGCAGATTCTAGCTCTACCTGCTTGTCTGGATTAATCAGAACAGCAACATTTTGTTTCCTTGGTAGCTTACATCTCTGTCTTGGGCAATTGGGTTTGAACTCTAAGGACATGATGCTTCTGACAAGTCTGTGATCTGACCAGCACTTAGCTCAGTGCATTGAGCTTGTGATTCTAACATCTTTTAGGTCTCTATGACGCACGATGACATAGTCCAGCATATGCCAGTGTTTGGATCTTGGGTGCATCCAAGTGTTTTTATATTTGTCAGCTTGCTGGAAGATGGTGTTTATAATTACCAGGTCAAATTCACTGCACTTAGACAAAAGAAGTTGTTCATTTGAGTTCAGTGTGGCAGTTCCATGTTGTCCTAGGATTCTTTCCCATGTGTTGAAGTTCTTGCCGACACAGGCATTAAAGTCTCCAAGTAAGATTAATTTGCCATGATGTGGGTCTTGGCTTATGGTTCTGCTGAGGTCATGATAAAAAGCTTCTTTCACCTCATCAGTATGAGTCATCGTTGGTGCATATGTGCTGATGATAGTCGCGTGTTGGTCATGAGACAAGCTTATTCTGAGGACCATGAGTCTATATAATAATGCCTTTTGGGAGTGAGTGCAATTTGCGTGCTATTGTGCTTCTGATTGCAAACCCTACACCAGAGTCTTGGCTGATCACTAGGTTTCCCAATCCAAAAAAAGGTGTGGCCTGCACCTTATTCTTCCAGTTGTGATTCCTCAGCCAATCGTGTTTCACTGAGGGCAGCAATATTGATGTTGTATCTGCTAAGAGTACGAGCTAGCAGTGCTGTTCTACGCTCTGGTCATAGCTACTCCTGTCTGCCTCTTTCTCACACACACATACTAAAGGACTACAGACAACAGTCCCACACCCTGACACTTACTAACAGGAGGGACCAGGTGTGTGTCAGATTTTAAAAATAAAAGTCTCTGATTCTTGACAGCATGGGAAAAGCAACCTGCCAAAGAGCCCACAGATTTGACTCTACAGCTATCGTTCTATCACCAGGTTATTAGAAAATTAATCTTTCAAGCAATGTCTTCTTCAAAGCCAAGAGATGTATTAATTTTGATCTGGAGGCATCTGAGTGAGAGGAGTGCCATCTAACTTCCCAGTAGAGTCCCATTATATTTTGATATAAATGACCAGTCTCATTCCCATGACCACATTTTTAACACTAGTGTAGTGTTAAAAAAATATGTTCACCGAGACCTTTATACTGTTCATACATTTGAAACACGGGAACAAGTCAAGAATGAACAGGACAAGAGATCACTATCAGGAAATATATATACCACTTTATTTATACAATCTGGGGTGCCTGATGATAAAACTACACAATTAAAAAGGGTCTTATAACAAAAAAAGGACTAAGGGCTCATAGGAACGTCTTTAATGGTGCAATAGGCCTGGCACCGTAGCAATAATCACCTGAAGTTAGCCAAATTCAATTCAATTCAATTCAATTTCATTTATATAGCACCAATTCACAACAATAGACGCCTCAAGGCGCTTTGTATTTTAGGGTAAAGACCCTACAATATAGACAGAAAACCCCAACAGTCAGACGACCCCCTATGAGCAAGCACTTGGCAACAGTGGGAAGGAAACACTCCCTTTTAACAGGAAGAAACCTCCGGCAGAACCAGGCTCAGGGAGGGGCAGCCATCTGCCGCGACCGGTTGGGGGTGAGTGGAAACAGAAGAGAGCAGAGGGAGACAGGACAAAAGACACACTATGGGAGAGAGACAGAGTTTAATAATAACTTAATATAATGATTAAATAACATTAATAAGATTTAATGATTAAATGCAAATGGTGTATAAACACATCGCGAGTAAAAGAAAGTGAAGAAGAGGAAGTGCTCAGTGCGTCATGGGAAGCCCCCAGAAGCCTAGACCTATTGCAGCTTAACTAAGGGATGGTTCAGGGTCACCTGATCCAGCCCTAACTATAAACTCTATCAAA
>VUQI01042547.1:2537-17579 GCA_015106735.1 Paratilapia polleni | reverse complement strand
GCCATGGAAACCCATTCCTTGAAGCTCTCTACGCACTGTTCTTGAGCTAATCTGAAGGCTACATGAAGTTTGGAGGTCTGTAGCTATTGACTCTGCAGAAAGTTGGTGACCTCTGCGCACTATGCACCTCAGCATCCGCTGACCCCGCTCTGTGATTTTATGTGGCCTACCACTTCATGGCTGAGTTGCTGTCGTTCCCATTCGCTTTCACTTTGTTATAATACCACTAACAGCTGACTGTGGAATATTTAGTAGCGAGGAAATTTCACGACTGGACTTATTGCACAGGTGGCATCCTATCACGATACCACGCTGGAATTCACTGAGCTCCTGAGAGCGACCCATTCTTTCACAAATGTTTGTAGAAGCAGTCTGCATGCCTAGGTGCTGGATTTTATACACCTGTGGCCATGGAAGTGATTGGAACACCTGAATTCAATGATTTGGATGGGTGAGTGAATACTTTTGGCAATATAGTGTACTAATGCATAATATTTGTTTATAACCAAATAACTGCAAAAGTAATACCTAGTAATAATTAGCAAATATTAGCCGGTAAATAACAATGGTCACTATTACCCATAAAACATCAGTATGCTATCAAGATGAAATGATGTGAGCATTTAGTTCAAAGGGAGACTGTATCCAATCCAGACAAGGCTGCTGACATGGCTATAAGCTCCTACAAAAGGCTTCATCATTTACCAAACCTGGGGTGGCAAACATAAAGCCTGGAGTCCACAAACGGCCTGCTAAACGGACTAGTCTGGCCCACTTAATGGCTTTCCACAATACTGTTGTTAGTGGTTTTACTGGTTCAGTTTAGAACACATCCTAAAACAGCAGGCTCCTTTAGCTTTAGGAAATAATATTTGACATGGATGAAGTATGAAATCGCTGCCACAGATTAATATAAGTTTAGTTTGCTGTTGATGGTTTGTGGCGCCACAACAATGCACATATTACTGACCTAAAAAACTGGTAGTGATCAGGGCTTTAAAGGAACAAGTCACTTAATACAAGAGTGTGGCTGAATGATGTGTGGTTAATCATTTTTGGACCACAGAGGAACTCTGAGGCCCAGAAGAATAACTGTTATGCAGAAAGAACCAGGATTCAAGGTTCATTTTTTTGCTCTTTTCAGGGGATTTGTTGTCACTAAGAAAAAGATCTGGGTAGCACTTAATAATACAACTCAGCAGTAACATGGTGGGGTAATAATAGTGTAATATGCAGTGTAAGTAAGTGTTGATTTACCCACATAGCATAACAGCTTTCTGTTTAACAGACCTGCAACAATGGCACTTGCAGTGAAAAACACAAAGTTGATAGGAACCACCTCTGTGGCATCAAACATTTTCATTGCCTGATTGAGAAATCTGTAGAGAGAATAAAACAACACGTAAGAGGTTCAGTGAATGAAAAGCAGCAGCCTATATTATAGTACTGTAAGTGTGCTGCAGGTACAGTGTCATCATATAAAATATGTAATTTCCTTTAGTTTATCTAGGAACTGAAAAGCCATCTAGCCAGTGGCAAACATGAGGGATTTGAGCAATAACACAAGAGGCTTAAAGAGGAAAGACAAGTGCACAGAAGTAGACAGAAAACCTTGACTAACTTGATCTGGAAGGCGCAGGAAGCGACCATGACGACAAGCATGACGTAGAAGATGGGGTAGATGAGCTGCAGCTGGCCTTTTATCGACTCTGTGATCATCCCTGACACAGCTTTGACTGAGATGACCGTCAGAGAGGCTGCAACAACACACAAGCAATAGATCACTCTAACATTTAGCTGCAGCAAGAAAGCACCTCCTCACAGGTTCATGCTAAATCGTGGAGGCGGTTCATTTGAGTTACGCTGAATTATTTTCTTTTATTGTTCTCAACTCAGCTCTTTGCAAAAATGAAAACAGAGCATAGGTCCATTTTGGTAGCCAAGCAACAAAAGCAACCTCCCGCTTAATCCATAACATCTGCCCTCAATCAGGCAGCTTCCACTTGTTCGTACCGAGCAGGGCCACCAGCAGCATCACAATGACGATGTGCTTCACATTCCTCCTCTTGTACAGATAGAGCAGAAGGCAAAAGATGACGACCTCTATAAACTGTTGAGAGAGTTATACAGATCATTAATGCAGATTCCATTTCCTCAAAGTTTGCAAGAAAATTGAAAATCTGAATTGCACTTCAATGGTACTTTTTACTGACTGTCTTATCAGTGTGAGAGAGTGCAGCATGTAGCCAGAGAGCAGCACACTTTAATTGAAACAAATGACCGTGGTGGAAAAATGAAATGAATTGCTGGGCTTTAATGAAAAGGGCTCGGGGTTGTCCTTGTGAGTCCAGTAGCATTCAGCTGTTCATGGAACCTCTAATATAACATCTTACAGCTCCAATAGATGGAGAATAAGAAAGGAATACAAAGCAGAATAAAGGAAAAAAGGGCAAGCTGACCTTTAAAATGCCTCATAATATCACCCATGTATCTCAGTATGTATGTTAAATAAAAGGGTGATTTTAAAATGTAATTATTTTTTGAAAATAGATTAACAAAGGCCTGAGGCATTAGTGGCAGATATATCAATCCACATTCTGAATAACACCACAACAGTCCTTCCAGATGGAGCCGTTTGATAACAGAATGACCTGTGGTAATAATAAGAAGTCAACAAAGGGTATTTCATTCCCTCTGATTAATCACCAACTAAAGTTAATCCCATACTTGTTGGAGGCTCTTCCTCTGCGGGCTGATGAGTATTCACAATAGCGCTGTCTGAAAAGGAAAACAGCGTAGCCTTTTACACACCATCAATCACCACAGCCAGAGGCGGCAAGGCTATCTCAATTTAAAAACATCTGCCTCTCTAGCCATCCATTTGTATTTGCCTAATATCTGTATTAACACTTCTCTTTTCTTTTTCATGCAATATTTTTTTCCACTGGTTTAGAAAATATAGATTCCAGAGTGAAATGCTGTGCCCTGAATAATGATGGCACTGCCAGCCAGGACACACATTCACTGTTTACACCATGGGCTAGCACTCCTGAAGAGCTGCTAATGGTTATCGTTTTAGATTTACTTCTGCTTGACTTGATGGATTATCTGCAGATAAGCAGTTGTTCAAAACAGTAACTGGAATGCTTAGGATTTGGAAAGACAGTCTCAATAAAAAGATGTTTTGTATCTGTGGCATCTTCTGCAGTATAAAAAAATGAATGAAAAAATTAAAAGGTATTTTAATTTAGTTACTAAGACATCCCAGCAAAAAAAATACTTTTTCCTCACAGTGGAATTGCACAAACACTGTTTTCTACAGGAGAGGTTTAACCTGAAAAATGGAATAAATGCTGCATGGGAGTGCTGGCATGACTGAAAAACAGCAGGATGGGTATGACCTCAGTCTAAAGAAATGCTCCTTTAAAAACATCTGAGGAGTGTTTTTAACCGTGACTAGTGCTAATGCTTGGAGCTAACATTTACATGTTTGTGACGAGTGGGTTTTGACAAAAAAAACAAAAAAACCCCACATTGTTTCAGCTCTGTACTTTTCTTCTGATCAGTCACTATAGCAACGGCTATGTTTATGCCATTGCTGCCTGAGACGAAATTGGACTAGGAGGGTACATGGGTGAGTGTTAATGCACAGTATTTTGTGAATACTGAGTACAAAAACACTATCTAGCTTAAAAGGACCCCATTTCACAACTATTATGAAACATAAGAGAGAACTGAGCTGGGGAAACACGCAGAGGAGGAGATCTTCCATGGGTGCAATTTCATTCTCTAAAGTCAGATAATCCATCAACTGTACTTCAACTCTTTGACAGAGCAATAACAAAAATCAAATACCTTAATTAACCCCTAAGAGTAGCGGTAGAGAAGATGTTGTCTTCCTTGGAAAAAGTTAACAAACAGCAGCATGGGGGCTGCATGTAAGGAGTGACTATGTTTGAGAACAGAACTAAATACTATAACTCAACAGGTAAACAATTCAAGTAAACAGAAAAAGGTCCTATAGATGTTTAGATTCTTATCTATGAAGCAATGCAATCAGGGAGGCATCTGACCGGTCACAAGTTCATCCTGCATCAGGACAACAAGTCCAAACACAAGGCCAGGATCATAAAGAGCTATCTTCAGTGACATGAAAAAGACGTCCTGCAACAGAGCTCAGAATAATGCAGTCTGGGATTACATGGGGTTTCTTCTTACTGCACTTTGTATGGTGGTAACTGATAAATAACAAATATTTATGGCATTATTTTTAAAACCATACACATTAATGTGTATTAACTGAGTCAGAGAGGAGAGTTTTAAAGGACTACACACAAGGTAAAGCAGAAAGTGCCAGCTGATGGCATAGTACTGGACCAGATGGGCTGTGATGTGTGTGGAAGTGTGAGGGGCAAAGGTCACCAGGAGGTACGTTCCAGTTATTGCCAAGGTACCACCTAAGAAAGAAAGAGAGCAGAGAGTGGTGAGTTTTTCACAAATGGTTGTTCTATTGGTTTGACAGATCAGTAGACCCTCTAGCTTATCCTACCCTGTAAGTCATACCACTACTACTACTGGTAATAATACAGTTCATAACACCTACAGTCATGTGAAAAAAAGGTTTTATGAATCAGGACATAAAAATTAATCTGGTTCTTAGCATGTTCTAAAATTATTTGACCTTATTACAGACCACATGACATATTACAGTGTGTCATGTTTTATTTAACATAAACTAAGCTAAAATGCAGAAGCAGTGTGTAAAAAACTAAGTACACCCCATGATTCAGTGACTCGTAGAGCCACCTTTAGCAGCAATAACTTGAAGTAATCATTTTCTCTATGACTTCATCATTCTTTCACATTGTTGTGGAGGAATTTTGGGCCACTCTTCTTTACACCGTTGCTGCAGTTCATTGAGGTTTGTGGGCATTTATTTATGCACAGCTCTCTAAAGCTCCTACCACAGCATTTCAGTCAGGTTGAGGTCTGGACTTTGACTGAGCCATTGCAACAACTTGATTCTTTTCTTTTTCAACTATTCTGTTGTAGATTTGCTGCTGTGTTTGGGATCATTGTCCTAATGCATGACCCAGTTTGGGCCAAGCTTTGGCTGTCAGACAGATGGCCTCACATTTGACTCTAGAATACTTTGATATACAGAGGAGTTCATGGTAGACTCAATGATTGCAAGGTGCCCAGGTCCTGTGGCTGCAGAACAAGCCCAAATCATCAGCTCTCCATGCCTGCTTGGCAGTTGGTATGAAGTGTTTGTGCTGATTTGCTGTGTCTGGTTTTCTCCAAACGTGGTGCTGTGCATTATGGCCAAACATCTCGACTCTGGTCTCGTCTGTCCAAAGTCTTGTGGTTTGTTCAGTTGCAACTTTGCATCTATTTCTAATTGTACAGTCATGAACTTCAACATTTAAATGCTGACTGAGGCCTGTCGAGTCTGAGATGTAGCTGTTGCTTTGGGTTTTCTTTTTTTGCAGATTCTCTGACCTTGGGGTGAATTTGCTGGGACGTCCACTCCTGGGAAGATTGGTAACTGTCTTGAATGTTTTCCACTTGTGAATAATCTTTCTCACTGTAGAATGTTGGACTTTAAATTGTTTGGAAGTGGCCTTACAACCCTTCCTAGATTAATGGGCAACAACATTTGCTTCTCTAAGATCATCACTGATGTCTTTCCTCAATTGCTTGTACTAACACACACCTGAATGCTCCAGACCTGCAAACTGCTGAAACTTCTGCTTTTATAAAGGTGCTCACACTTGCTGATGATCAGTTAATTTGATTAGCAGCACCTGACTGCTACTTACCCTCTTAATTCCTATAAAAGCAGTAAGGATGAACTTAGTTTTTCACACACTTCTGCATTTTGGCTTAGTTTTTGTTAAATAAATAATGACACAGTATAATATGCCATGTAATGTCATGCCAGATGATCAAACACACTGTTGGAAAGCCTGTTTATTTCCCTTTAAATGGTGCCACATTTGTAAGGAAAATGCATTTGTGGGTTGAGCAGCAGAGTTGAGTATGTGGGTTGCACCTATGAAGAATTTGCCAAATCTTCTCTGCCAATGCCAAACAGCTTATTCTGCTTTGGCTCTTGTTTTGAGCTTCTGGTACCCCAGATACCCCAATCAGGTGCCTGATTAGCAGCACCTGTGAGCATGGACCCTGCTACAGCGGTCAGTTGGTGTCTGCTCCAAGCATGCCACGTTTGACTGATCTGGATAGGGCCCGTGCCATAGGACAACTTCAAGCTGGTGACCAGAGGTGCCAGGCTGTTGTGGCTCTGTATGGTTCTTCCACATGCTACTGAGGCCCCTGTTTGTTAAATGAATAAATTGTTAAATTGCCAATATGTCTTGTGTCTTCAGACTTCAATCATCCAATCCAATAAAAGACACCAAACAAGAGTCAATAGCAGAATAAGCTGTTTGGCATTGGCAGAGAAGATTTGGCAAGTTCTTCATGGGCGCAACCCACATACTCAACTCTGCTGCTCAACCCACAAATGCATTTTCCTTACAAATGTGGCACCATTTAAAGGAAAATAAACAGGCTTTCCAACGGTGTGAGATTTATTGCCAAGAAGCATTGTTACAACAAAGAAATAATCGACCAAACACAAATTTCCTTACTTTTTGTGCTAGGTTTTTATGATTATCCATAAAGAAGTAAAAAAAATTCTTTCCCACCCTGAAAATGCTTTGAGCCCTTAATTCATGCACTGGTAAAGATGGATGTGCATGTGAGTGCATTTTTTTTTCAAAACCTTTGACTACATATAAATAATTCTTGTCTTTTGACACAGTTATATTTTTTGATTGAACTATCCACCTAGATACTATTTCATGCTTGTAGCTTAGTTTAACAAAAAGAGAACTACAGAGTGTTTGATAGGAAAAAGAATAATTGGTCCAGTTCATGACTACTACATACTCTATTCCTTAAACTAGTAGAGCTGACATTCATTTTATTGTTGGAGATAGACGTGCTGTTAAAAAGATAAACTGGACACTTAATGAAATGGTATGAATATTCTTTTGTGTCATAAAACCAGGATCCAAGGCGTATATTTCTTACCAACCTGCTTCACTTTAAAACACATTTTGTCTCACATGTGCCATTTGTGTTCAGAACTTCTCACACAAGAATGAACTAACCTTGAAAAATGAGCTTACAGCCACTTTGCACTGCACAAAAGGGACTCAAAATTTACCGTATTCATTCTTGCAGTGGTTTTTAGTATTCGTCTTTATTTTTGTCATTTAAATGATCATTTTCTGCATTTTACTTCTGCTGTTGCCTTGTATAACCCTATGCACACAGGCGGAAAAACAGAGCTTGTTCCCAGCGATATCCCCCTTTATAAATAAATCCAATATGTGGCTGATAATGGCATTCAGCAATTGCAAAACAATAACAGAATGGCAAAACACTGCAGCTGATTTATCCAAGAAAGCAACAATAAACAGAGCTGTGTGATGCTGATATGAATTTCCAATCCAGGAGTAGGAATGGTCATCACAATTATGCCGTTTAGCAGCAGAATCACCAAATTGTTATGACAAACAATAGCTTTCCAGAAACAAAACTATAAAATGTGTCTGAGCTGAGTGCGCCTTCTCTTTCCTAAGGCATAAAAACAGAGCAATAAGATTTTTTTACTAGTACACTGGAATTCAGTATGTTTTCTCTGACGTGGGATATTTTTTCTGACTGAATTATCATCTGTAAACTCATCTTGGCATATACAAACTACATTCAGAACTGTTCTGAAACTACCAATCTCCGAGGACACTTATATCTGTAAGCGCTATCATCACTGCTGAATTTTACTTACCAACAATGTCAGAGGCACACACCGTCTCCTTGAGGAAAACCACAGATATGACAGCACTCGCTGTAAGATCAACATATGTTTTGTTTTTAGCTTAATTGCACTTTAAAACATTCAGTAATGTAATAAAAATAATAATAAAAGTAAACACTAATACAGTTATATTTCCATAAAAATGACATCAGTAAAGTTGTGAATAGACCACACTGCTGCCTGTGCACTGATCAGCCACCTGTCAGGGGGTGGGATACACAAGGCAGCACATAAACAGAAAGGTCTTTAGGTTGATGTGTTGAAAGCAGGAAAATGCACGCTATGAGGATCTGAGCAACTCTGATAAGGGCCAGATTGTGATATCTAGATGACTGGGTCAGAGCACCTCAACTGCCAGGCCTGGTGGGGTGTTCCTCATGCAGTGGTTAGTACTAAGAGTCACCCAAGGACAAGGTCATGGGCTCCCAAGACTCAGGGATGCATGTGAAACAATTGATGGAGAAATGAAAAGAGGTGCAGTTAGGTCCATAAAAATTTGGACAATGACACAGTTTTTGTAATTTTGCCTCTGTACACTATCGCAGTGGATTTTGAATCCAACAATCAAGATGTGACTGAAGTGCAGACTTTCAGCTTTAATTCACGTGGTTTAACAAAAATATTGCATTAATTGTTTAGGCATTACAGCCATTTGTATACATAGCCTCCATTTTCAGAGGCTTAAAAGTAACTGGAAAATTGACTAACAAGTAGTTTCATGGCCAAGTGAAACCTGTTCCCTCATTATTTCATGAGTAATTAAGCAGATAAAAGATTGGGAGTTGTATTTGGTAGCTGTTCACAGGAACTCTTAATATGAGGTCCAAGGAGATGCTATCATTAGGCTGAAAACCCAAAATAAATCAATCAGAGAGATATCAAAGACTTTAAGAATGGCCAAATCAATAATCTTTTAAAAAGAAGGAACGCACTAACCAGTAGCAGGATGAATTCTCAAGTGCACAGGGCTATACTCTCTGCTTAGATTCAGCCAAATGCTCCAAAACTGATAGGACTAAGACTGAGTCCTAAGACTAAGACTAAGATGCTGCTGCTGTTCCAAAGGACACAATCAGGAGTCTAGTTTGGTTTGAAATACTCCCTGAGACGTTTTGTGTTTGAGAGCCAGTTTTCTTTTCTACATCATGTAACTTTTTTTTACTTTACTTGTGTTTCTCAGGTAGACCTGGTGACTCCTGACCTTGAACGACCTTGTCCATGACCGTTGTGGGCCGAGTCGATGAAGCTGATGCAAAACTTGGTGTTCTTTAGCATGCTGAGAAACACCATGTGCTTCACAGTGCAAATGGAAAATGACCCAAAGCATACTGCAAAGTACTGAGCAAGATTTTCAGTTATTAAATACAAAACCGAAGGCAGAGAGACCCACAAACAAGCAGCAACTGAAGGTGGCTATAGTAAAGGCTTGGCAGAGCATCTCAAGGGAAGAAACGCAGCATTTGTTGATGTCCATGGGTTCTAGACTTCAGGCAGACATTTACTGCAAAAGACTTTCATCCAAGTATTAAAAGTAATCCTTATATTTAAATTTATGTTTGTTTGTCTAACTACTTTTAAGCCTCTGAAAATGGGGGGCTATGTATAAAAATGGCTGTAATTCCTAAACATTTAATGCAAAATTTTTGTTAAACTCCTTGAATTAAAGCTGAAAATCTGCACTTCAATCACATATTGATTGTTTTATTTAAAATGCACTGTGGTGGTGTTCAGAGGCAAAACTACTAAAATTGTGTCATTGTCCAAATATTTATGGAACCAACTGTGGCTTTTGAACAAGCCCCCCACATAATGTAATTACATCATGTGGGGGGCTCAGGGTTTGTGCATTGTTTACCTGGGAAAGAGAAGGCTACAGGACACTCTCTAAAAAGAAGGCAAGTGTGTGAAGGCAGTGTAATCTCTGGGCAATGTTCTGAGTGGAAACCTTGGGTCCTGGTATTCATGTGGATGTTTCATTGACATGTACCACCTTCCTACACTGTCGACCACTACTTACACCCCCTGTATTGACAGCTGTATTCCCTGATGATAATGTGCCCTGGAATAGTTTGAGGAACACCACAGAGAGTTCAGGTTGTTGACTTAGCCTGCAATTTCCCCACAATCTCATCCAGCATCTGCGGCATGTGCTGGACTCCAGGAAACACCTTTAGGTTTCCTGGAGTCCAGAACACGACAGGTCAGAACTGTTGCTGGTGCAAGGGGGACCTACACAATATTAGGCTGGTAGCTATACTGCTGTGGCTGATCACTGTACACATCTCTGAGGAGTCATGATATTTTTTTAGGTGGTATGTACACACAAAATATATGTAGTTACTGATACAAGTATTTAGTTATGCACTTATGCACAGACTGATACTATATTATGTTAATGTGTTTTCACATTAAATACATGTACATAATGCTTGACATGTTTAGATAGCTCAGCATGATAAAAATCAGTCTGTATGCTTGGAGAAATGGAACTCATTAGGACTTCATAACACCAGCATGAAATTATGATATTCCATGCCACATTTTTTGAAAACCCATTCATCAATATCATTGTCAAAAACTGCGATGCTGAAAAGCAATCCGTTTCACATGAGCTGAGCCTCAGATTACTCTTCTTAATGTTTCCCCAGGATATGCACCGAACCAAGGGAGACACACAGCATTCGGCTGTCACAGAGATGAATGGCGAGACAGGCAGAAATGCGTGCAGACTACACAGACATACCGATAAACAGGCAGATACACAGATGGATGGCCACACAGGCACGCTAACTGGCTGAGACAGAAAAACAAACTGCAAGACCAACAGCCAGTGGACAGGGAGGAAAACTGATATGCAAGTGACAGCAGTCCATCACAGTGAGGAGGTCAGTTTGCATAACACGCTGAGGCTGCCATGTTGGAGGTCTCCTCACTGAACAACACCACTGAAAAGCTAATTTTACGTGATCAGTTGGAGTTATGATGTTGCATATTTCACCAGTATCACAGCAGAGCAAGCTGTGGGACACGACTGCCAAGCAGCAATATGGGTGACCAGGTGATGGCACACAGACAGAGAGACTGACTGAATGGAAGAAATTGCTGGAAAATACTGAAAGACAAACAGACAGATCATTTGAGTTTGTGCACAGGCTCTGCCTCCATCATAAGGAGATTAACTACAGAGCGTAAACAGCTCAATATGTCAGCAACACAGTGTGGCACACATTGGATTACAGTGATGCTGTAACATAACAGAGAGATTCTTAACATGGATATTAAACAAAGACAGTTGCAGTTTTATCTGACACAGATAGAATATAGGCAAAATGCATTTGAAGCTGGTGATTTAAGGCCAAATTTCCTCTCAAGTATATAACTATGAACACACGTGTTCTCTGAAAGAATAGGCCACAGATGTGCACAATGCTGCAAGGACACTACTGTCTAATTGGAAGTTTATAAAAACTCTCCTTAATATTCTGATGAAACAGTCAGTTGTTAAATATTTCATACTGTCACGTACTGTGAGCATGTTCACACTCACATTTAGGACTACTCTTTTGCCTCTGGGACCAGCTGGATCTAACAAGTAACCATAGCAACTCCATACAAAGTGAGATTCGCACGGCTTGATATAATGAGAAATGTGGCAACAGGAACCTCTGGGGTACACAGTTCTGTCACTGTTCCTGTGTGTTTACGCATGTTTGTGTGCGCATCAGATCAGTACCACCTTTATACATGCTCTTTGTGTAATGGGTACCTACCCGTGGGGAAACACACAGTGTCAAACATCTGTCGTGAACAGATGAAAGGAACAAAAATCTGGCTGTCATCTCCCAGAGAAGCTCAAAGGTAGGAACTGCGTACATGCAATTTGTAAAAAAAAAAAAAAAAATAGGTGCATACAATACGTACTCACAATATCACAAACAGGAACTTTTGAGAATTTGTCCAGTAAACACATGAATATCAAGACTGGCCTTCAGAAGCTCTTCTTCTTCTTTTGGCTGCTTCCTTTAGGGGTCACCACCGTGGATCATCTGCCTCCATATCACCCTATCCCTTTGATTCTCCTCTGTCACACCAACCCCATGTCCTCCTTCACTCCATAAATTAACCTTCTCTGTGGTCTTTCTCTTTTCCTCCTGCCTGGCAGCTCCATATTCAACAACTTTTGTCCAATATATCCACTATTCCTCCTCTGTACATGTCCAAACCAGCTCAGCCTTGCTTCTATTCAACAATATACAAGTGCTGTAAGGGAGTTCTGAAATATAATTTCAGATAGAGATCTAGTTCTGACCCTGAATAAATGCAGTCATGCTGTAAAGTGTTTTTTTAAAATGATTTTCTTATTTATATATGTAAATTAAATCCCAAGTCTAAGCAAACCGGTAAAAATCTGACTGCTTCACACTGTGCTAACACCACATCCTAATCAATAATACAGTGCTGCAGGTCTGACATCTGTGAGTGATGCACTCAGGTTTCTGTTCATTTCCACACTGCCAGCTTCCCCTCCTCTTTTGCATGTGGTGACATTGGTATCTGAAAGAGAGAGCTGATTCTCTGCTCTACACAACAGCTTTTGGGATGATGCTGTCATTCCTAATAGAGAGGACTGGGCTCTGTGAAGGGGGACAGTAGTAATTGCTTTCCACGGAACGTCAGAGTGCCAGTGTGACATGCAGGGACAGGCGGATGACAGCAGCGTCATCAGCTCTCTCCATCCCGTCCCTTTACTCCTCTGCTTCTGCCTGTTGTCTTATTCCATTCCCATACTTATCCTCTCCTCTCCTTGACATTTTCTTCCTCTCAGCTCACCCTTTTTCCCAGCCAGCCGCTCATTCCCTCTTGTTTACCCGGTGAAGGCATCCTGCTGTCTGTACCCCCCTCTGAGCCTTCACACAGCTCTTGGAAAACAAGCACAACAGCACAGCAGGAGGGATATGTGAGTGTGTGTGCGTGCATTTGCCGGAGGAGCATCCCTGGTTGACAAAAATCTGTCAGACCTTTTACACACCACAACAGTTATGCATGAATTGTGTGTGTGTGTGTGTGTGTGTGTTTGCCCATTTGCATATAGTGTGACTCAGTGTGAGGTGAGAGGTGGAGTCAGCCAAAGAAAGAAGCCAACCTGCAGATTCTCCCCTCAGCTTCACTTGTTAGCTCTGAGGAGGACTGGCTGTGTCATGACTGCAGACATCTTCCTCTCCTTTCTCTTCCTTTCACCTCTTCATCTCAGTCGCATTAATTATTTAAGAAGCTCCTTGAAGACACAGTTCAGCTGCATAATATTCATGCATACTCCAGTGCAACACTAGCAATCAGCTGGTTTCATGAGGATCTGATAGTAAAATGGAAATGAGCACAGTAATTGCTAGTAGTCGCGGCTTTAAAGAGAGTCGGCACAAGGTTAGATTTGGACACACTGACAAAGCACTCAGAGGTTGCTGCTCTTAACAGAACACAGCACTGAGGCCTTGTTTTTCTGCTAAAAGCATTTTTTTTTTAATTTTTTAGGTAAGTGCTCATTGAAGCAAATACAGTAGCATGCAAAACTACAATGCACAAGAGGTGGAACCTTCTTAGCAAGATTTGTGGTTTCGTTTAGTGCTTTATTCAAGCCATTCATCCACTAGCAAGACGTGACTATAGGAAAATCGTTCGAAGCGTGGAGGTAATAGCTGTCATTAATATCCATGAGTCACCACCACCTCCAGCGCAGTGAGTGATGGGTGGTGGAAGGTAAGAAGTGAACCTGTTCAATATTTAACCTGCGTTTAGAGTGTTTGCACTGAGCAGCTGCCAGCTGTAGCAACCGGGCAGGCTTTGTTTTGACTGGCTAATGAATCCGGCTTAGTCCATGACATCTTTAGCTCACACTGTGGGCTGTAAAAATGATAGTTTCTCAAGTGGAGTGTTAGATTTATGATGTCAGGAGTAATTGGACTTCCTATGTAACCTATTAAATTTGAGGAGCTGAAATGTACAGATTTATCTTCTCTGTTCAGTGCTGGATATAAGCAAGGAATTGAAAGAGTAACCCCACACACAATGACCCACTGTGTCTGCTCTTTTAAAATTTGTTAATTTTTCTCTTGAATTAACATCTTAAAGCAACAGTTTCAACTTTTTTCAAAGAATGTTTCTGTAAGATTGGAGATTCCAGTGAATAAAGTGAAGACCGTTAGTCTCATCAGTGTAGGCAGTTGTGTAGCTTAGATACATAGGACAGAAATAGAACTACTGTTGTAGATACAGAACTTCAATGATACAGATCATTTTCATGCACTGTTAACTGAACAAGGTGCTGATAAGCTAATGAGCTGATGAAGTGATATATAGCCATATACTGTATATGAAGTTATATTTAACACATAAGGGTAGAGCAGAAACTAGTATTGCATAGTATAGCACACTGTAGCCACCATTAAGTATCAATATAGGGTGACATTTTATATTAAATTCCATGCCATGAGCTTTAGTTATTAGTTAAAAAGGCCCTTAAATAAGAAGCTTATTAAGATACACTACTAGGTAATAAGACTAGATTTTTTATTGTTTGTATAAGACATAGTAAGTTTATATACTTTTTCAATACTTTAATAAAAGTTTTGCATTGCTTCTAATTGTTTATAAAAGCATTACAAACAGTTACTGAATCTAGGTAACTTATCTATGTTGCCATTTTTAAAACTTCACTAAATTTTTTAAAGCCTGATTAGGATCGATAGATGCTTTATTATGAATTTATCAACCATACTGTATTTACAGTACCAGATCTAATGTAAGAAGAAGGATTTAAGACAAAAAGTGAAAACTGCTTGTGGGATAAACTCTACAATGCTTCAGAAATATACAGCTCTGGAAAAAATTAAGAGACCACTGCAAATTTTTCATGCATTACAGTGGTTTCAATCATATTTATCGAATAGACTCCATGTCTCTTGAATTCCAACACAAGCACACCTGTTTCTACCTAATAAGGTACTGATGAGGTGATCACCTGAACCAAATCTTATTTAACAAGGAAAATTATAAAAGCCATTGCTGTGGTCATCACTATCCTTTGGCAATAGGACCAACTGGATGGCAAAAACAGTGCTAGTAGTACATCAAAAGTTACTGGAAGCTGGTCAAAATAA
>VUQI01042543.1:0-12716 GCA_015106735.1 Paratilapia polleni | reverse complement strand
TTTAAGCCTAATCTTAAAAGTAGAGAGGGTGTCTGTCTCCTGAGTCAAAACTGGGAGCTGGTTCCACAGGAGAGGGGCCTGAAAGCTGAAGGCTCTGCCTCCCATTCTACTTTTAAATACCCTAGGAACCACAAGTAACCCTGCAGTCTGAGAGTGAATGTGCTCTATTGGTATAGTACGGTATTATGAGGTCTGTAGAACTAGGTACATGCTGAAGTACCATGACCACAACTTTGACATCAACAGCATGGAAGTATGACAGGGATGATGATGAAAATAGAATGTGTGCAGATAGGCCCGTTTGGTGACTTAACTGTCTCTATGGCATCAGCTGGAAGGACTGGCAGGCTGCAGCACATGAAAAATGAGTTTGCTTGACAGTATTTTGTATTAAACAGCATATCACATTTAATTGCTCATTATCTGAAAGTGCAAAATGCTGTTCTGGATCACTGCAGCCCACTGTAACTCCTGCATACAGTAGAACCAACTGATAAGAGTTCAATAAAAATACAGCTCAACTGATGACTGCTGGGTGGAAAAATTAGGCAACTAAGTATTTCTATCCAAGTTACATCAAAAGAGATGACTACAGATTGTATACATGTATATGCTGGAATGGATGCATGGCCTTATTTGCAAATGAAAATGCCTGATATTTCAACTCAACTAAAGGTATACTAAACAGCTAAGAAAATCCTAAGTAAAATGTGTTTTGTGTATGTGTGTGTGTGTGTGTGTGTGTGTGTGTGTGTGTGTCACACACAAACACATACTACTCTGACATACTACTCTGACCTCATTATTTGAAAGTTTGTCCATGTGCAAATGTGCATCCTCCATTGGAACAGTATGTATGGGACAGAATATAAGGAAAAACATAGCAGGTCTCCATCAGAAACTTTATACTTATACATATATAATGTATAAGTATAAAAGCTGGTGCTGAAAGCGTCCCCCACACCACACTTCTGGAGGCGGCTGTGGCTCAGGAGGTGGCGCGAGTCATCTACTAATCGGAAGGTCAGTGGTTCGATCCCTGGTTCCCCTAGTCTACATGCTGAAGTATCCTTGGGTAAGATACTGAACCCCACATTGCCCCCGATGCATTCATGTGAGTGTGTGTGAATGTTAGCTAAGCACTTAAGTATAGATGAATGTGTGTATGACTGGGTGAATGTAGTATGAATTGCTTTGAGTACCACTCCATTTACTTCACCTGTGTTTTTCTCCTTTTTGTTTCCAGCATAGCTGATATTTATTTACTGCTGTACTCATTAGGATACTTCCTCTATGCTAGTCATAGTTTTAAACCACCTTGCTGATTCTGATTCAGAACATTGCAGGAGAACATTACTTTTTTTTTTTTTTTGTTTTTTTTTTTTTTTCTTTAGTAAAGCCATTATAAAGAAATGCATTTTCCCTCTGAGATGGACTGAATCACTAACTTAACCTGGTTTGATAGTGCTTTTTCATCTCACTTCTTTCTATACACTTCACTTAGACCCTTCTCTACCTCCTATAATTTTTGAAGCTTTCGTAGAATTAATTCCTTTCAACAATTTCTTCCAATATACCCACAGGTTTGATTCCTTGGTTTCTATTAATCATTCCAAGTTCATGCTGTACTTGGATTAGGATGAGAATGGAGGAGCTCTGCAGTGTGAGCAGAAAAAGACACAGCCACGACCATAAAGAGGCACCTCATTTCTTTTGTATTGTGATTATTTATTGGGTTTTTGTGTAATTGTAACCAGAGTTTGCTTAAATATACCACATAGATGCAGAGGGACAATGTTGCATCATGTCGTGATCACACCGCAGAATGTTTCCTTCACCCTTACCCCAGACCATTGTGTATCATACACCCAGTGTGCACATCCAAAAGCTCAAATATTAATCCACATGTGTACTCACACACTTCTTGCAGCCCTGTAAAGCTAAAGAAAACATACTTCACATAAAATCAGAAAAACATTTTGATACTGCAAAATTAAGTATCTAAGGTAGGATTTATACGTAGGCGTTGCTTCAGTGCTTGATGGTGGATGTACATGGAAGGATTCTTTGCTGGCATGACCATCATAGCAATGATACAGCTAATCAAAGCAAGCTAAGAGAGCTTCCATTCACAGTTAGCATGAGCCAAGCTAGATTGTTTCTAACTTTACTGATATACCACAGAGTGATTACTCAGTGCAACTTCTCCTTCATTTTGATGTTGAATGACAGTCTGCAGAAGTAACTAGCTCACTCTTTAGGATATTTTCGTAATTTGGTTTGATTAGCTAGTGGGAGCTCTGGAGAATTTGAATAAATGCAATTTGGTTGGCTGGTGCTTGAAAAATTGAACTTTACTTTAAATTTCAGTTCAAGCAAAGCAAAAACATGGATCCACAATTCAGTAAGACAATGCATGATGTTATTCAAAGTGAAAGAGGGACAACATATCTGTGAATCCTCCCTATAGGGTGGACAGTGACCACACTAAACAATCATGTTCTTCTTTTTTCTTCCTGTCAATTTGCACCAAGGAGCTAATTTAAGAAATTATTAATCAATTAAACACAATAAAATATGTGTTAGTAGAAAGCTTAACCACATAAAACCACATGAAATTGGGCTAGTTAGGGTTCAGGTGCAGACTGAAATGATTATCCAGGCTGTTACTCTCTCAGGTCATCATATTCACTATTTATTAATGTAACAGGTACCTGACAACTTACACTTTGGTCATCATGATGACCAAAGTGAGGGAAGTCAGATTGTAAAATGACCTACACAAAGTAGTATCTGAATACTGTGTTATAAAGGTATGGCTAGACCCTCAAAAGCTTACTAGAAATACAATCATAACAATTTACAAGGCTAGGTATACAAAACATTAAGGCTTTAAAAAAAGAGAGATATGCACCTCAAATTGATTATCTCCACATTCAAGCATCAAGCATAAGTATTTTAAAAATGTTACACATATAAAGCAACAGTTCACCACACTAGTCATCTCAAGGCACTTTATATAGTAAGGTAAAGACCCTACAATATTAGTGAGAGAAAACCCCAACAACCAGATAATCCAGCAACAATGAGGAAGAAAAACTCCCTTTTTAACAGGAAGAGATTTCTGGCAGAATCAGGCTCAGGGAGGGGCAGCCACCTGCCTTTACTGCTTGGGGGTGTTTTTATTTTCTCCCTCTCAACTCACCTTTCTTTTTCTTCTAATGTTTTGCCAGGCAACTTGTAGACAGTTGCTTTGTGCGAACACCTCATTGAGCACCTTTTTGGTGCATGTGCAGTTGAGAGTAAGATTCATGCCTCAATTCTGAAAGGTTTGTCAGCTCATTCCCTCTCACTAGTCAAGCTGAATGTTCATGATGGGCTAAAATGACCCTCAGGTCACTGTGAAAAGTTCTGAGGCCAGATGAATAAAACTTTGTGTAGACTCACACCTAGTATGCATGCGCAAAGGCAGAAAAGTGCATACACATTGCTTTCATCATATTTATAAAACCGTGTGTATGCATGGCCTTCTTTTATCAGCCACAATGAAATGCATGAGGCCCATTTACAATGCCGTGCTTAACTGTGAATGGATGTAGACCTTTCTTGATTTGCACATAAAATCAGTGTTTGCACCTGAAGTTATTAGACATGACATTGCTCTCTACTACTGTCCTGTCCTACATAACTCCCCAATACATCTCAGGCCCAAAGGTTTTCCTTACATTAAGTCGTTCAATAACAATACACACTTTTATACAGCTTCTCTTGAAAGACAGTCATGTTTTCACTTGTTCACAAGAAAAAAGATTGGTGATTGTTTATAAAATAAAATCACTTAATTAAGCTTACAAATTCTGGTTCAGCTGCTAAAAATGGTAATGCACAAAGAAACCATTAAACACAGTTTTGCATTAGCTCTATATGACCATAAATATGTCCCATCAGTTATCGTCATAAATCATTTTTTTTAAGTGTTTCACTGGAAAATTCCAGAAATGAGGCCAAAGTAACCCAGATCAGTTCATCTTCGTGTTACCAGTGTTACAATGTTCTAGTATCAGTGTATTCTTAGAAACAGGGGTAGAGTAAATATCTATTCATTTATCTACAGATACACAAATGTACCCCTATAGGGCTAAATACATTAAGATAACTATTCATCATATACACTATATTGCCAAAAGTATTGAATTCAGGTGTTCCAATCACTCCCATGGCCACAGGTGTATAAAATCAAACACCCAGGCATGCAGACTACTTCTACAAACATTTGTGAAAGAATGGGTCGCTCTCAGGAGCTCAGTGAATTCCAGCGTGGTACCGTGATAGGATGCCACCTGTGCCATAAGTCCAGTCATGAAATTTCCTCACTACTAAATATTCCACAGTCAACTGTTAGTGGTATTATAACAAAGTGGAAGAGATTGGGAACGACAGCAACTCAACCACAAAGTGGTAGGCCACGTAAAATCACAGAGCGGGATCAGCAGATGCTGA
Organism: Paratilapia polleni; assembly: GCA_015106735.1. Lineage (NCBI taxonomy): Eukaryota > Metazoa > Chordata > Actinopteri > Cichliformes > Cichlidae > Paratilapia > Paratilapia polleni. The sequence continues at coordinate 8,216 of VUQI01042543.1, read as the reverse complement.
GGCACATAGTGCGCAGAGGTCATCAACTTTCTGCAGACTCAATAGCTACAGACCTCCAAACTTCATGTGGCCTTCACATTAGCTCAAGAACAGTGCATAGAGAGCTTCATGGAATGGGTTTCCATGGCCGAGCAGCTTCATCCAAGCCTTATATCACCAAGCGTAATGTACAGCGTCAGATGCAGTGATGTAAAGCACGCTGCCACTGGACTCTAAAGCAGTGGAGATGTGTTCTCTGGAGTGACGAATCACACTTCTCCGTCTGACAATCCGATGGAAAAGTCTGAGTTTGGTGGTTGGCAGGAGAACGGTACTTGTCTGACTGCATTGTGCTAAGTGTAAAGTTTAGTGGAGGGGGGGATTATGGTGTGTTTTTGTTGTTTTTCAGGAGTTGGGCTCGACCCCTTAGTTCCAGTGAAAGGAACTCTTAATGCTTCAGCATATCAAGACATTTTAGACCTTTTCATGCTCCCAACTTTGTGGGAACAGTTTGGGGATGGCCCCTTCCTGTTCCAACATGACTGTGCATGAGTGCACAAAGCAAGGTCCATAAAGACGTGGATGAGCGAGTTTGGTGTGGAAGAAATTGACTGGCCTGCACAGAGTCCGGACCTCAATCTGACAGAACACCTTTGGGATGAATTAGAGCGGAGACTGTGAACCAGGCCTTCTCCTCCAACATCAGTGTTTCACCTCACAAATGCGCTTCTGAAAGAATGGTCAAAAATTCCCATAAACACACTCCTAAATCTTATGGAAAGCCTTCCCAGAAGATTTGAAGCTGTTATAGCTGCAAAGAGTGGGCCGACATCATATTAAACCCTTTGGATTAAGAATGGGATGTCACTCAAGTTATGCATATGCATGTCAAGGTAGACAAGTGAATACTTTTGGCAATATAGTGTATCTGATATAACTGAAGTTAGCATGCTAACTAGCTAGCTTTGGGCCTTAATCTGTGTAAACACCTCTTTGTACCTAAACTGAAGGCTTGAACTGTCTATGCAAACTAGTGTAGCAAAGACAATTTTGAATTGTTAACTTTGTGTGTTCTCTAAACACAAGCATATGCAACCCTTAACCTATTTCAAGATTTGTTTCAGATTTAACCTGCTAGCAAAGCTCACACACATAGCCTAAAAAAAAAGACACACTTCCAGGAACAGTTATGCATGCATGCACACACACACACTGACAGAGAAATGTAGTCCATCAGGTGTCATATTTGTGGTCATTCTAACTTTTCATGGCCAGCAGTCCACAGCAGAAGTCTTTGAAGTTGATTCTCCCATGAGAGTCAGGGTGCAGGCGTTGTGCCAACGTCTTCACCTGAAGAAAAATACAGGAAAGAACATGTTGTCAGATTGTTCACAAACATTTTTCTTAGTGAACAGTCAAATTAGAGGTTAATGAGTTCTACCCATGCTGCCAAAATCTGTATTTGCTCAGGGCTGACCAGTATGAAAACTCACAACTACACAAAAAGCACTGTAAATGTGTTAGATGGCAGCAAAACAGTGGTTTATTTTAATTACTTTATCTGAACTACAAATCCTCCCTGGCAAAGCCTAAGTTAGGCACACATATTAAAAACAAACACAAGATATCAGGTGGCACAGTGGTGCAGTGTTTGGCACTGTCACCTTGCAGCAAGAAGATTCCTGGTTCCTGCATGTCCTCTCTGTGCCTGCGTGGATTCTCTCCAGGTAATTTGCCGTCCTCCCACAGTCCAAAGACATGCATGTTAAGTTAATTGGTGATTCTACATTGGCCATAGATGAGAGGTAAAGCATTTATATATAATATAGCACTGAATGTATGAATCTATGGTTAAATGTGGCCTGTAGTCTAAAGTGCTTTGAGTGGTTAGTAAGTCTAGAAGTCCAGTCAAATATATTCACATACAACTAAATGCTGGGAATATGTTGAGTTTCTGTTACCTGTCACTGCTAGCAGTGTAGCAGCAAGGATACAGAGCTCAGTGTTGTTCTATGTAGACTGAATGAGCACAAAGTGTTTATATCGAGGGAAACATATGTATGTGCCTGTGCCCTGTTCCAGGAAGCAGTCTAACCCTAAAGTCAGAGCTGATTAACTCTGAGATGGGAAACTCAGTGGATATGAATGTGTGCCAATGTGGTCCATGACATTTATCCTAAAAAATCACAATGAAAGAAAAGATTTTACTCATTGTCCACTCAGTCAAATTTTACATTTGATCTTTAAATCATTTGATCTTTAAACTATCCAGCTGTAACCTGACAGGGACAAAATGCAGGTGATAGCAGATAAAAATAAAAATATGAATCAAACAGATAAGACACAGCAGATCATCTTCCTCCATCTCTCCCTATCCCTTGCAACATTTTCTGTCACACCAACCCTCTCCATGTCCACCTTCATTACATCCATGAATCTTCTCTGTGGTCTTCCTCTTTTCCACCTGCCTGGCAGCTCCACATTCATAATCCTTTGTCCAGTATATCCACTGTCCCTCCTCTACACATGTCCAAACCTTTTCAGCTTTGCTTCTCTAACTTTGTCTCTAATCTGCTCAACCTGAGTTGTCTCTCTGATATACTCATTTCTCATCCTATCCATCTGGGTCACTCCCAATGAAAACCTTAGCATCTTCAACTCTGCCACCTCCACCTCAACCTCCTGTCTTTTTGTCAGTGCCACCGTCTCCAAACCATACATCATACATCAGCAAGTCTCACTACCATCTTGTAAATCTTACCTTTTTACCACTCTTGCTGCTATCCTTCTGTCACAAATCACCCCTGAAACTCGTCTCCACCCACTCCACCCTGTCTGCACTCTATTCTTCACCTCTCTTGTGCACTGTTCCTTGCTTTGGGAAGATCGCTTTAGGTTATGTTCAGTGGAAACAGTGTTGAGGTTCAGACTTAAAATCTTCAGACACTGAACCTTTCAAAAAGTTGCTCAACATCATTTAATGCCTGCAATTCAATCTGTGAACATATTTTAAGAATAAAATGCAGTCAGAATACAACCACAGTATCTGTAGCCTGTTTTCAACAACTCACTGTAAACTAAATTTAGTCCAAACTTAGAATTTTAAAATCATTTTAGGCTTATCTTCACTCAAATATTCACATCTTCAATAAGATCCAAACTGTGTGAGACATTTTTCCATCTGTGTGACCTATCACAACATAACAAATGACTGATCATTGATCGTTGTGTTGTGCATTTAAGCTTCATATGGATTAATTTTACTTAAACAGTGACTGCTACAGTAAATGGCTCAGTGCAGAGGAAATTTCTGACAACCTGACCGCTGCCTTACTGTCCACAGAGTCACAGATAGATGTAGCCTGTTGCTATTATTTTGAGCTATAAATAAATCTGTGATGTCCAGTGATCACCGTCTACGTCCTGACATTGGTGACTGATTAATTATAAAAGCACTCATGTAAATATAACAGCGAACAAATATCTAACTAGGATTTCATGTTTGTAAAGTCTTGGGAGTGAATGTGCTCTGATATGTGCTTCAACATCGACCGCATGAATAAGGAAATGAAACCCAATGACAGACGGGTGTAGGCGCAACATGAGGTCAGAAAGAAAGTCTGAATTCGTTGAAAACTTTCCAATGAACAGGTTAGGTTTACAGAATCTGTTACTCCAGTAACTGACTCAGAGTTTGAGTTCGTTGCCTTTCTGGAGCAGAAAACCCAGAGTTTCTCTCATGTCAGAGTTAACAAACTCAGAGTTTTCACTAAACCTGCTTTCTGAAACAGGGCCCTGGAGGGTGTATAGAATATGTGATATAATTTATTTATTTATTGCATGAAAAAACGTTTAGTAGAAAAGTAGGTGCAAAATAGCAAAATAAAAAAAAAAAAGTATTGTTTTATAGGAAGGAAAACCACAGGCATTATTACAATAATTAATACTGTTACAATGTTATGCAATGTTGATTAAAAATGTTGGGTTTTTTTGTTAAAAAGTGTGCCTTTTTTTTGCAATCATAACACCAAATGGAAGCTCTGTCTACTGTTGTCTACAAAAATGCCGGTCAGATATCAGATGGTATATGTAAAGAATTTCACCTATGATATCCAGCTCTATTCAAACCAACTAATTTCTAAATGCATTTGCATGTGTGCGCATGTCTCAGTGTGTGTGTTTGTGTGTGTTAAATGCAGGTCTGTGCCTCCCACTGCCAAATGTTGCACCATTTGGGTTCCCAGAGAGAGAGGTGGCTGATAGTGTTATCTGTAAATGACTCATCCTCACTTTCAATACTGCACCAGGGCTCTTTATAGAGAAGCAAATTACTGTAAAGGTTCTCAGTATCAACAGCCATATTAAGTATAGAGTAACAGGTTGATAACAAAAAATATTCCTTTTGATTCATTAGTCATGCATTAAATACTGCCTTGTTTCGTGTGCACTGCATGATTATAAAGGGGAAAAAAATTATTGTGATGCTTTGTCAACCAAAAACATCACATGGGATGTTAAAATATTACAACACTGCAGGATTATTATCACAACAAAAACTGTCTATATTACAACAGTTTACTGCTTTTATCATCAAGAAGATGAGACAAAGGTTATAGTCCTGCTATATAGACCCAATAATACCAGTAATAATATGACTGTGGTATTTTATTTATGTTGCATTAGGTGTACTGGGGGTAAAGTTTGGTTTAATAACAGGAATCATGCCATGGAACTATTGAAGCCAATGTGGTGTACCACAATGGACACGTGTGCCAAGTAAAGTCAGTCTGCCCTTAGGTTAGAAGAAATATAAAAAGCTCTAAGCTGATATTTGGCCTGATTTTTAAACCTAAACAAAAACTGGAGGTAGTGGTATGGAACAAATATACATCATGCGCAACAACCAAAAGCCAAAAATTATATTAATGGCAAGAGCAAGGTCTACTGTGGTCAAATCCAATTTTCACGTCTGTATAAGGTTGTGTTCAACCCCATTAAAGTCCTATATTATTGTTTCCCACTTGTTCTCAGCTTTTAAGGCCAGAGCGAAGGGGAAAGACAAGAGGTCAGAAAACTGGAGGGCTATGTAAGTGTGTACATGTTTGCACAGGACTGTACAACAGGGAGAGAGTCACCAAGAGTGTACAATAGTTGATCAGGTTGTCACAAAGCAGCCATTGGGATTATCTCATATAGGCCAGTGCCATTAGAAGGTAACCCACGCAGTGAAAATGAGAGCTGCCTGGCACTGTGAATCCACTTTAAAAGAATGTGAATTATGCATGTGTTCACCTCTGCGACTGTTTCTGATGAAATGATCATCATAAAAAGATGTAGTTTTGTGTCCATTCTAATTTTCTTTCTTTACAAAAGTCTTGAGGTCAAACCTGGATTGAAAGAACAAGACAATTATATTAAAAAGTGACTGAAAACATCAAAGGTCTGAAATGGTAGGCCATTGCACTGCATAGTGCAGTGTAAAATGCATGGTACAGAATCTACCAACATGTGGGTCCTTGAGTTAAAAATTGCATCCACTTCACCCTGTGACCCCATTATCCAGGTCAGTGGAAGGCTTCCCCCAGGAGCTAATCAGTGTCTCCACATTGTTCCAACACTAAGGGGCCAAATACAGTGATCAGTGACATCCAGTGGGATATAAAAGCACAAGAAGAATGCACTTACAAAAACACATCTAAATAATTCTCATGTATCAGTTGTTTCGTAAGGGGTACCTAAACATTTTTATTATAGAAATTTTGACAGAGTGAGCCATTTCACAGTTGAAAAACAAACTTCAGTGCTCTCTGTAAAACAGACACATAGTAAATGATCTCAATCAGTATATGTGTTTTTATTCTCTATTATTTTTTTTCCATTCCAATCTTTATATATTTTGTACTCTCTTTTCTTTGCCACCCCACCTCACATACACTATCACATTTTATGTTGCCCTTAACAAACCCAAATTGTAGCTTCTCACACTTCCACTGCAGCTGTATGGTGTTGATGCAATACACAGCCTCCCTGTTCTTTTTCATTGCTGCAATTTCTTGTTACTATCTGGCCAACACGGATACCAATATATTGGCAATAACCTAATATGAGCTAACATAACAACCTGGTTGATTTATTGGTTTTTAGTTCATTAGAGTTAAAAATATTAATATGTTAACAGACTGACAAAATTAGTCAGGAAAAACCTGAAAATCTGTAGATTTAAGACATTTCAGTATGACTGGATGATGAAATTTTCTTTTGCTTCATAAGATAATGGATTAACCTAGAATATTATTTGCTAAGATTATAAGCAGATTTATATACAATAAAATAATCATTAGTTGCAGCCCCACTCTTTATATTGCTTTACAGTTGCCTGCTGGGCCAATTCAGAGTAATCACACAGCACTTAGCTCAATTAGCTGGTTTATGCCAGCATCATTGCCTTTCATTATATCTTTTTGTCAGTTAAAGAGATTTGAGAAGGAATCAATTTGCAAAGCTCATTCTCCAGTTTAAAATTAAATGCTTGTGAAAATGTGAAATAAAAATGAAAGTTGCTTGTAAGTTAGCTTGTTGTTATTCTCTTGTCATGAATGACACCATGCTTTCAAATCAGAAAAGTGAAGGAGCATCACTTTGCTGGACTGTCAGACATATAATTCCCACAGCTTGATGAATTTCTAAGGAAGATAAAGTTCTCTGCTTGGCTCTAGCATGGAAAATATTAACTACAAAGAACTAACACTATAACAGTAGATGTCCAGCTGCTGAGCTCTTCCCAGTTAGCCACATCTACTAAAACAACTAAAAGTTTTCTTTTTTAAATCACATCAATATCAAGGTCCATCATTTTGAGGCAAGAAACATGCAACCTGGAATATTACGGATTTTCCGTTGTCTAGCCACTTACTCCACTTTCACTTATACAGATAAAGAAGGACAACTGCAGAATATACAATTCCTGTAATTTCCAGATCACATGTTCTCACCTGTTCCCCTTGTCCAAACTCAGAAGCCAGCTGAACCAGACATTCAGAGTGGATAAAACCACTGGAGTCCTCCTCACAGACATCAATCACCTCTTTGAGCTGCTTCACAAATATCAGCAGATGACTGACGTCTTTATTTTTTGTTCTTTCCTGTTGTTTCACTCTGACGTGACCCACAGCAGCCACACTATGTCGTTTGTAAACTGCGGCAGTGAGCGTGAGCACGTTTGACAAAAGCCTCGTGGATGCTGTTGCCTGCTGCGCGCAAGAGGAGGAGTGATGCTGGTGGTGGACGGAAGAAAGTCCCACCGTTGGAATCAAGGGGAAGTCACACCTTTTTCACCTCCAGTTACTGGGAATTTCTCTCCCTCATGACTCAATTTTACTAGAAGCAGGGGCATAGCACATTATTTTTTTGAGGGGGCACGACTTCACAGTTCCTGTCATAAAAAGTTTAAAATGCATTATATAAATTTACGGTCAAGTTGCAACATAGCCACGTAAAACTATTACGCTACAGTGTAGCATAGGACAACAGCCAGGTTGCAATAAATCTTGCATCCATGAAGGCTCCAGTGGTCAAATCATGAATTAACTGGGATTAACCACATTTTTTAGAAAGCTGTGTTCAATTTTACCAGCCACGCCCAGGCCAGATTACTGCGAGACCTGTTGAATCAAGAAATCACTTAAACAGAACCTGTCTGACAAAGTGAAGTAGGCTAAAAGATCTCAAAAAGCAACACATCATGCCACGATCTAAACAAACAGCTGAGAAACAAAGTCTCTGACATCGATCAGTCTGGAAAGGGTTACAAAGCCATTTCTAAGGCCTTGGGACTCCAGTGATCCACGGTAAGAGCCATTATCCACAAATGGAGAAAACTTGGAACAGTGGTGCACCTTCCCAGGAGTGGCCGGCCTACCAAAATTACTCCAAGAGCGCATCGACAACTCATCCAGGAGGTCACAAAGAACCCAGATCAACATCTAAAGAACTGCAGGCCTCACTTGCCTCAGTTAAGGTCAGTGTTCATGATTCAACAATAAGAAAGAGACTGGGCAAAAATGGCATCCATGGGAGAGTTCCAAGGAGAAAACCACTGCTGACCAAAAAGAACACAAAGGCTTGTCTCACGTTTGTCAAAAAACATCTTGATGATCCCCAAGACTTTTGGGAAAATATTCTGTGGACTGATGAGACAAAAGTTGAATTTTTTGGAAGGTTTGCGTCCTGTTACATCT
>VUQI01042528.1:0-11928 GCA_015106735.1 Paratilapia polleni | reverse complement strand
TATACACCACTTGCATTTAATCATTAGCTATTATTAACTCTGTCTCTCTCCCATAGTGTGTCTTTTGTCCTGTCTCCCTCTGCTCTCTTCTGTTTCCCCTCATCCCCAACCGGTCGCGGCAGATGGCTGCCCCTCCCTGAGCCTGGTTCTGCCGGAGGTTTCTTCCTGTTAAAAGGGAGTTTTTCCTTCCCACTGTTGCCAAGTGCTTGCTCACAGGGGGTCGTCTGACTGTTGGGGTTTTCTGTCTAATATTGTAGGGTCTCTACCCTAAAATATGAAGCGCCTTGAGGCGACTGTTGTTGTGATTTGGCGCTATATAAATAAAATTGAATTGAATTGAATTGAATGTTCTGTGCAGCAAGACATAGATTGTATTCCCTTAATATTCTGAACTCTGTGCATTAATGCTTACCTTATAGAATGTATGTTTAAATTGAGTGAGTATGACCAACCCACTTGCCCATCACTGTGTGATGGAGATCTGTAAAACCTTAAACGAAGATGATGTAGTCCACGTGTGTGTTTGAAAGCTCAAGTAAGAAAACAAAATGGTCAAAATACTTATGGGATTTGACTCTATATTCAGTTTGGATTGGTCACTTCTTGATCCCATAGTTGGCTGCAGGGTCTTACATCACAAAAAAGTGATTCTTGGGGCAGCTGGTAGGATGTACACCATGTACTTTATCACTCCAGCAGCCCCAGTTCAGTTCTACCCCTGGTCCTTTGCTGTATTGCCCTTTCCTTCTCCCTTAGCTTTACCTATCAATTAAAGGCAAGGCAAGAAGCCAAACATAAAAAAAAAGTTTAAAAAGCCATCCTTTTCTTTTATTTCTTCTTTGTTCATTTTCCAGCTGAAATCGGTGACTATGACCCTGGGAAACACCCAGAGGGCTACAGCTCCAAGTTTCAGTTCTTCCCCAAGCACTCAGAGAAGCTGGAGCGGCGGATTGCTGAGATCCACAAAACTGAGCTTATGTAAGGTGGCACCTGTCCAGATCCCTGTGTGCCTGTGTATCCTCCTTCAGTTCTATCATAGACAGGGTGCAGGCATCACAGGAGCACACCTGACTTATAGCACCTACGCCACGAACTATTCTACATAATCTATAGCCTCTTATTTAACGTAGCGGAGTGCTGATGCTCGCAGATCACCATATGACAACAGCGGCATTCTGCTTTAGGATATTAACACATTTAATAGATGGGCAAAAGTGATGTTTTATCATTAAACTGTAGCAAGTTCTGAACTTTTAAAAGCAGTGATGTAGGGGAGCTTACATTTTTTTAAGCATACTTTCAGAAAACAATGCCATGAATAGTTTTTCTTACTAATAAAATTCATACAATTTTTTTCAAAGTACTTGGTACTTTGGTTAAGATTTTTGGAAAACTTGCTGTTCTTCTAAAACCCACGTGGACATTGGTACTGGGTATAGATTCAATCCTACACTGCCCTCTATTGCTCATTTCCTTCCCAAAGTTAAATGCATTTCCTGGAGTTAAGTGTCAGCACAGGAAAAAGTTGTCCTTAAACCATTCTGCATAACAATAACAGTGCTGACATAATTCGAGACTACAGAGCAGATGTAATGGTTAATTTTCTCCCATGTTGTAATTTGCAAAGATACAAGAAGTCCAAGTGTGGCAAAGGGATAATGGAGTTAATTCAGGTTCTTATACACTGCCTGAGTGGAAGCAAAGAGCTACAGCTACAGTACATTCTCCACTTGAGCTAATGTGACTCATACACTAGTTTCGTCAAGGGTTATTAATAGAATAAAGTATGGACAGCAGATTGATTTATAATCCTTTCATTCCTTTGGTCAGTACAACAGCTGTTAGAATATTAGTCACTGCTTTGAAGTTTGATTTCCAGGACTAAAAACTTAATTAAGCTTTTGTTTAATTCTTTACACACAGTGAACAGATTTCATTATGTATACTTGATCTGCTCAGTTTACACCCTGGTAGCTACAAAGACTTGAATGAGTAAGTGGGTGGCCCCAGACTTTCTCTTTAAGAAAATTAAAACATCCAAACATTTCTGGTTCAGTACATTATCCATTTCATTATTTATTTTGACAAAATCTTATTTACAAAGATCAAGGTATTTTACAGCCTTCAGCTGCTCAGGACATATGAGTCTTTTGGATTAATCAACATGCTATATGCTTTATTCTTGTAATGTCAAGGGTTTACATTCTAAGTATTTATAAATTTTTTTGGTTTATTTATTAGAAATGAACATAAACTTCATAGAAGTCTGTGTTCATGCATTAAAAGTTGTGACAGAAGCCGATACGTTGACTTTATTTATTTAATTTTTTTTTTCTCAGAGGTCAGACTCCTGAAACGTCAGAGCTCAACTTCCTCCAGAAGGCTCAGATGCTGGAGACGTATGGAGTGGACCCACATCCATGCAAGGTTGTCATTATAAAGCAAATTTACTATAAAGTGTTGTTTGAAATGCTGACTCTTCTTCTTTGTCATTTTCAATCGTAAAAAAACATGGATTTGCCTGTCAGGATGTGTCTGGGAACCCAGCTTTTCTGGCTTTCACTCCTTTTGGATTCACTGTGCTGCAAGGAAACAGGAGGGTTCACTTCCTCAAGTGGTGAGTAGAGATGAACAGTTAAAACTTTATATGCTAATCATATTCAAATTAAAGGTCTGTACTAGCAAGATTTTGCCTTTATTTTTTACCAGAGGTTAAATAAAACCTTCCTTCAGTTGCAGTACAAATTAAAATATGAACATATGTCCTCTGTCCTCTGAGTTAACAGCTTGTGCAAAAGTAGAGCACCATCAACTTAACTAGTATTTAAACTTTTATGCCCACATAGCAAGAGACTTAAAATATATCAGCTTCATTCCACTTCAAAATTACTTCAGTGCTTTAGAATATGTTGTTTAAGGTCCCAGAAAAGGACAAGTAAAATCTTATAATTAATGCAAATTTCATGCATTGTTGAAAAAAATCCACATGAAGTACAGTACAACTTTTAAAATGTTATGAAATGTGATGCAAGAGAGTCCAAAGGAAAATAAAAGTAACCAGTGATCCATACAGCAGATAGCAGTAACCTTTTTAAGACAGCTGAGTCAGCCAGCTATGATGCTTTCACAGAATCTGAGTTGTTTTGTTGTTTCCAAATCAGCTGCTCAGCTCTTGCAGATTATTCTTGTAATTTTCTGTCTGTAATCAATGTGTCTAGACTTTTCAGCACAGAAATGAATCATTGTCAGCCCTATTAATTTACCTACAGCCACCATTAATATTTTACAGTCTTTATTCATTTATGTCTATCCCTCCTTTTCTAACTTTCTCCTCTATTCTTCCTGCTCTGATCACTCTGTTACTCTGTTTGGTCTGTCTCTGTATCTCAACCTTAGGGAGGAGGTGACCAAACTTAAGTTTGAAGCAAAGACATTCCATATATATGCAAATCAGAAGGAGGTATGTGTATTCATTATTAAAACTCTGACTATTCTAGCCTGTGGAGCTCAGGAAGTCAAATGAGTGCAGCTGTGTTTTATGCATGGAGACTCTGCCACTGGGGAGCCAGTGCGCTGTATTCTTAATGCCGAAATAAACGAGGAAGGATTTGATAAAAATGCATGTTACCCATGGGTTTTAGCAGACTAAAAAGTAAAATAAAGGCACTGTCTGAGAGGCGGTTGATGTTTACATTAAAGGAATTCTTTCTTGAGGCTTTGCTTTGGCTGATTGGTTACAGTGCCCTTTAGCCAAGAGTGGACAAGTATTTCGAATCGATACAGACACCTTCTCATGTCATGAAACTGAACATAGGCTTTGGTTTGAAGGAGAATGTAATGCCTTTAGATAATAGAAATGCTGGTTTGCATCATTATCAGTAAAGTGTTGTTGGTATATTTATAGATATGAATTTATACAAATATGAGTTAATGTGCTGGATTTGTTACAGGATAAGAAGATCATACTGACTTACTTTGCACCTACACCAGAGGCCTGCAAGCATCTGTGGAAGTGTGGAGTTGAGAATCAGGCCTTCTATAAGTGAGTCAAAGGACATATAAAAACTGACTTCAGAACAGACATCTTTTCCTTTAAGTTAATGACTGAATTTATGATTTCTCACTCATAGGCTGGAGAAGTCGAGTCAAGTCCGCACTGTGTCCAGTAGTAATCTCTTCTTCAAGGGTAGTCGCTTTAGATACAGGTATCAAAAGCACAATGTGCTTATTGCAAATTACAGTTGCATCACATGGGACTATTAAGTACCTTTTTCCTTATTAAGTAAATGTGGAAGTTTTTTCAGATCATTGGATAAAAATGTTATGAGGATATCCTGTGATGTTGCAGTGTTTGCTATAGTGGTCACATGATGTGTTTATTACATAGTATTTGATTTTCTCTGTTTTTTAGTGGAAAAGTTGCAAAAGAAGTAATGGAACAAAGTGCCAAAATTAAGAGAGACCCCCCAGAGATCCACAGGTAACAATCATACATTGATTATGTAACATATTGCTTAAGCTCTCTGTGTTTTTGCACATGTGACTTTAAGTATTTATGTGTTTTTTTGTTTTTGTTTTTTTTCCCAGGGCTGGTATGGTGCCAAGTAGGAGTTGTCCATCCATCACCCACGGCCCTCGTCTGACAAGTGTGCCAAGGACCCGACGGAGAGCTGTACACATTTCCATCATGGAAGGTACACCACACACTCACAAGTGCGGCTGAAGCACTCACTGTGTTGATGGAGGTCATGCGAGTCAATCCTCAGACTACCAAACAACATCTGCATTGGCGAGTGAGCAAAAGGATGCCTGCTATAGTGGGAAGTGCATAAGTCACCAAATGCCTCTTAGTCCAGTAGTTGCTAACTTTTTTTGGTCTGATGTACTGCTGCAGTGCTGTTACATAAACTTAGGTCCACCTTTATCTTTTTCTTCATAAAATTGTCCATAAGCTAGGTCTAAGTCATGTAAATTAGACTCTTTCAACCATTTATCAGTCACTTTTAGCTAATTGTTTCAATCACTTACCCAGCTAGGATTTATTCAAGTAGCCTATTAGCTGAGCTAAGCCTTAATTTTTATCAAAGTTTATTAATTTATTTTATTTCAAACATTTATCCGTTACTTTTAACAGTTTTAGAAGCTTTTTTTTATTTTTTATTTTAGCTAACTATAATCATTTAGCTAGATTTTTGGCTGTTTCACCAATTATTTGAACTAGTACATGCCCATGCTACGGTATTGTTTGGTCTGTGATTTTAGTCCATTGTTAGGTAGTTACTAGGCAACATGATGATGTCATAATATCTGATATAGATAAGAACCTTCAGGGGCCTAAAATGGACCTGTAAGCCAAGTTTGGTTGCTCAGCTCCTGATCGTGTAGTAGGAGTTTGCAAACAAACAGATTTTGTGCGTTATAAGAAGATATTACTTTAGGTTAGATAGTTTTTACTTCACATTGCTTTTCATATCATAACCTTTAGCTAACTATTCTAAACATTTTATCTATCATGCTTAATTTTTTTTTTCTTGTTTAAACATATGAAACATTGCCAATCAGTCCATGGCTTAGCTAATCATTTAGACTCCTGCTAACTACTTTTCATTAAGTCTCAGGACCTAGTGTTAAGGCATTACAACTGCCTCAAAATGTGTATCCTTGTTATTCTTTTATATCAAATCATTTTTTCTATTAGTTTAGAGATTTCACAGTCTTTCTATACATTGTACCCTCTGGCAACTATAACAGTATGCTCTGGGGTATCAGTGCCCCAGGGCATACAGGGAGTCGCTGTCTTACTCCTTGTGATTTGATCTGCCATGTACATCCACAGCATAACATTGTTGGGATCCTTTATAACACTATCACACATACCTGTTATTACCTGCATGGAGAAAATAGCGCAATGTAAGCGCTTTTCCATGTTAACAGCCTACTACTTGCAAATGTCAGTCACTCTCTCTCTGTATTTCTGCGATATCTCACCCTTTCTCTGTTGGGCTTGCTTTACTGAAAACACACACACTGGAGTGTCCATCAGCAACTGGCCTCAGGTATTATTTTGACATGAGAAAGTCATCCTGTCAGTTTATAAAGGGCACTTACTGTCCCCTCTTTCCTCCAACAGGCTATTAACCTTTTGCCAATGCTGCCACTGAGAGTAAGTTTAGTCTTTGCTGATCAGCCTGGATCACACTAATAAACTTACAGCACAGACTGTTCACAAAGACAAAAAAAAAAAAAGTCTTTTGTCAAACTAGCCTTCCTTCTTGTCATGGACTTGGCAAACAGGCTCTGACATTACACCCCAGTGTTTCAACCATGAAACAAACCCCCTGTGTTTTGTCCTGTTGCTATGTCTGCGCTGGTATTTCAAATGGTAATAATATCTCAGCCTCAAAATAGCTCCTGCTGTCAGGGACCATGCTGTGTGTGTCACAGCCGACAGCAGGAGGGGAGGTCGAGGTGAACTGTGGCACAAGTGGACCACATTCCTGGGCCTTGTCTTTCACTCTGTCTTTCTATTTGTCTGCCACTGTCAGGCTGCCTGTCAGCATGTGGGAGCTTACTGCAGAGAAGGGAGTGCTGCTTAGCTAGATCAGCCACAGTTGGAGACAAAGACAGACGGCAGAAAGACGGAGAACAAAGAGGCATTTTGAAGAAAGCTAGATATATAAAACGAAAGGACAGCAGCCGAAAGCGTGTTGACACACAGTTAAGAGAGTAGACGTGTGCTTTTGCTGTTGTTTAATCATGGTGAAGTGTCTGATCCGGATCAAGACCAAGGTGAATGTTCACTTGCGTATGATCAACCATTGTTATCGGGATGTGAAAGTGCGTGTGCTGTCTCTGGGACCCAGGCTTTTGGGCAAGGCTCTGGGGGTCCTACCACTTTTCCCCGCTCTACCGGGGGGCTCTACAACCTCAGGCTCCAGACCTGGGTCAAGACAGGAGTCTAGGACCCCTTCCAGGCTAGCTGTACCTCCCCAGTTACATGGCTGCAGCCCGGCAGGCAGTCGTGCAGGTAAAAATCAAGGCTGGTTTTGTCAGATTAGGCGTGAAGTGCTGGCTTTTTGTCGTTGCAGGATTTAGAGAAGTTTCTCTTACTAATGATTGAGAAATGTGCCTACTGTATGTTTCTCTGGTGCTAAAACCTCAAAAAACATTACAGCATTAAGGGATTATGCACTAAAATATTGTTGTAGTGTAATGTGGCGGATATCAACTGGATATCAAAGTTTACACTGTGATTAACCTCCAGAGAACAGCTGTGAGGATGACATGAAAGCTGAGTAAGTTCCTAGAGGACGTCGGTGTGGTGTTTTATGTTTACTTGAGGGTTACAGTTGCCACTTGTATTTCTTTAGGCATAGATTATATGATGGGAGGACAGGATCATTTTCTACTTCATAAGTTGTGAAAAGCTAGCCATTAAAAACAAATCAGGCTTCCCTTGTGACTATATTAGCAGAAATATCAGTACAGTGTTAAACAGAGCACAGTGTACCTGACTATTCTGGCAGCTCAGCAAGCCAGGCTCCAGAGTCTTATGGAAACTTTACTTCAGAGCTAATAAATAAGGAACAGATGAACATAATTTATTCTCTTTTAAGTGCTATAAGTGACAGGTTCTTTATACCCACATTTATAACAATAGCTTTCAGACAAAATAAGCATGTCTTTTATGTCTAGGCATCTTAATTCTCCTTCCTGAACAACTGGCTATATATGTGGCTAATCATAAGCAATCATTAATTATTGCATACTGTTCCTACCTAGAACAACTGCTTACCCAACCGTGCCACCTACATCTGTTGACTTATTTTCATGAAAAGATACAGCTGTCATTTAGAACATTCCCAAATCAGCCTGCACAAACAACATGATGGGCAGCCCACAAGTAAGGCCCGCATTCTAGGTACTCTTAATAACACTTGTTTTCAAAACAGAAAACACAATACAAAATGACAACTTTGATGAGTGTAGGCACAAATTATAAATATTGTTGTGAACTACCTTTATCAATAACAGTGGAAAACGAAGGTCTTAAGATATTGTTTCCATCTGTTGCTTAAATTGCTTAATAGTTTAGTGCATCTGATGAAACTATGCTCATCTGTTGAATCTATTGAAAATGTGCAGCGTGTTAGATGTTATTATAAAAATGCAAACACTCTACTGTACCTTCATCACCATCTGCACATACAGTGTAAGCCATTTAAAGGGTTGTGTAATATTATAAGTTTCCTTATCTTCTGCACTATGTATGAAGATAACTGATAAAAAATAGTCATGGGATGATTTTTATTTGTTTTTATTGTGGCAACCACTTGGGGAACTAAGTGAGGAGCCAAAAGTTCCTTTTTATTCTTCTTTTGTAGTTCAAAACTAAATTGCCTTCTAAGATGAAACTTCGTTATTGCCCTGGATCCCAGATTTCCAATCAATTATAAGATCTAATGTAGTAAAAGAAATCATGTCAGGATCCCTCTTTAAATGGTGCAAGGAGCACCAAAGTTTAAAGTTACTGAACCTTGTATTTCTCTTATGAACTGCTGTCCTCCTCTGCTGTTTGTGTCAGGTTTGGAGTCCCTTCGAGATAGTGCTCACTCCACGCCGGTGCGCTCAGTTTCACATGGCGACTCCTTCATGCCTTCCCGGGGCCAGATGGTGGATGGCAGCGAGGCAAGCACGTCGGCAGTCATCTCGGATGAGGCCTACAGCCCCTCCGACAGCGTGCTGCCTACACCTGTGGCAGAACATGGCATGGATATGCCTTTGGCTCGTCACCTCAATGGCGCCCCCTGCAGCATTGATGAGGAGGAGTCAGAGGCAGGGACATCAAAAGAGGGGCAGGCCACAGAATTTGGGCACAGCAGGAGAGAACAACGTATGGCCAAGACCAGGCCTGCATCATCCAGCGACGTAGAAGAGCTCAATAAGTTTATCCTGAGCGTATTGCGTCTCTTCCTGGTTACCATTGGACTGCTGTTCACCCTGCTGCTGCTTCTCATCATGCTGACAGAGTCAGACCTGGACATTGCCTTCCTGAGAGACATCCGCAAGACACCTGAATTCCAGCAGTTCCACATTGAATACTTCTGCCCTCTGCGGCGCTGGTTCGCCTGTAAGTTACGATGGATGGGAGGTTTCCTTGTCAGCGAGGCAAAGTGAAAAGAGACCAAATGACTCAACACAGGCCTCCACTGATGGAGATTGGACACAAATAACAGACAGGTCAAAAGAGAGCGCAAGAGGAGAGAAATGGATGGCCCTGTTCCTGATATCAGTTACGCTTCTCCCAGGAATAAGTTCCTGTCACAAGCCACGTACTGTCCCCTGAAGAGCCTTGTTTATTACGTTTGACCATCACTATGAAGAAAGGAAAATTTACTTTAGAAATTCAGGTCATCAAGGTATTTTATTTTTACACAAAATCACAGAAACTGGGTTTAATTTAAACACTGTATCAAGTCTGACAGACTTCACTTATTCAACCACAGATAATAGTTGCCTTTATTTTTGTATTAATTTATATGTTGTATCATCACTGTAAGACAGAATCACCTGAGGTGTTGGGGTGCAACTGAAAGTTTGAGAGCTTTGAGAGAAAACAAGATGGGCACAAACAACATTCATGATGATTAAATGTTATTATGGCTGCTGTTTTGCGATGGATATGATATCCGAAGGGGGTTAGAGAAAGTGTGAAATGGAAAAATAAGCAGCACTTATTGAATGTAGATGAGTCCTGAGTCACATAATATTTGCAAATATTATAGTTTTATATGATTCTTAGGCAGATACAAATAGATTTTACACATCTCCAGATGTGCTTTACAATCACACATCTGGAACATTCAATTTAAAACAACTGCAGTTGCAGTAGCTTTATGACAAAGGTGTGACGTGGGTGCTGCCCTGACAGTAGGCTTGAATGATTATTTTTGTTGTGAGCATAACTTCATTAGTGGTCAGACAGATGTTGAGTGTGCCCAGACAGTTTTTGTCCTGACACTAGGGGATTAATACAATTTTATCATCCAATGACTATAAATTAAGCCTTTGTAAGGATATAAGTAATGGAGATTATAGGTTTACTGTTTAATAAATAGCAGCCAAATAACACTAATAACTGCAATCAACTTCTGTGCGTGAGGAACAGTTGTCACTTTGCTGTAGTTACTTTTACAGTAGTTGTAAAGGTGATGGGACTATGTGAGCTAGCGCTGTAGTGATAGTCAAGTGTCTGGTTAGTTCTTTGACTACCACAATCCATAGGAGTAGTTCATCTTGATGTGCAATACTGTTAATATAAAAAAAAAAAGATCTTTTCCATCATGGGAAATTTGACCTTGTTTTACCTTTGTAAAGTGCAAATATTAGTGCTATTTTCCAACAGTAAATAGTTAAGAGTTTGTTTTTAGTTGAAGAACCATGTTGAGTGAAGGTCATTTACCTTTGTTTAGCTCTGCTGTGTGAAAATTTATGCATTTATCTGTAAAGGCTGAGTATATTTAAATCATTTTTGTACCGTCTTGTTAACACATTGACATTTCCTCACAGTGACTTTTAATGTACTTGAAGCTGGGTTTTTTCTTTTTTCTTTAAACAGTGGATCTATGGTTTTCAGCCCTGCACTCACAAATGAGCCTAAGATAAGTCATGTTTACGTCCTTCTGCAACCTTCATCACACCAACCAAAGAAACCTCTGTTGTCCCATACTTATGTCAGTTTGTGTCAACAGATGGCAAATTAGTCTGCTGTCCTTCTCCAGCCTTATTACTTATATTTCACAGGTTAGCCTACAATGTGTCTTTACAGCCCAGAGCAGAACATAATCAATTCAAACCATTAGGTCAGGTTTGACAGTAAAAGTATTTGTCCTCTGAACATGCCTACAAGTGGTTGCTTAGGATATACTGTGTGCGTACAAAGAGTGATCAAAAAGAATTTTGGCTCTGCCCATAAAAAAGCAAAAATCATACCTGATTTCAACTTGACTAAGGCCATGTCTTTGTGCACCTCTGCACTGCTTCCAGTGCTGCTGCTATTCTGAGAATGCTCCCTGGAAGTGCTGTTGTGACCACTTGCACTTACGATGTGAAAAAGTGTTTGCCCCCTTCCTGATTTCTTATTTTTTTGGACGTTTGTCACACTTAAATGTTTCAGATCATCAAACAAATTTAAATATTATACAATGATAACACAAGTAAACACAAAATGCAGTTTTTAAATGAAGGTTTTTATTATTAAGGGAAACAAAAAATCCAAACCTACATGGCCCTGTGTGAAAAAGTGATTGCCCCCCGAAAACATAAATTAACTGTGGTTGATCACATCTTTGGAAATTTCTCTAGCTACACCCAGGCCTGATTATTGCCACACCTGTTCTCAATCAAGAAATCACTGAAATGGGACCTGCCTGACAAAGTGAAGTAGACCAAAAGGTCCTCAAAAGCTAGACATCATGCTGCAATCCAAAGAAATTCAGAAACAAATGAGAAACAAAGTAACTGAGATCTATCAGTCTGTAAAAGGTTATAAAGCCATTTCTAAGGCTTTGGGACTCCAGCGAACCACAGTGAGAGCCATTATCCACAAATGGTGAAAATATGGAACAGTGGTGAACCTTCCCAGGAGTGGCCGGCCGACCAAAATTACCCCAAGAGCGCATTGACAACTCATCCAAGAGGTCACAAAAGACCCCACAACAACATCCAAAGAACTGCAGGCCTCACTTGCCTTAGTTAAGGTCAGTGTTCATGACTCCACCATAAGAAAGAGACTGGGCAAAAATGGCCTGCATGGCAGAGTTCCAAGATGAAAACCACTGCTGAGCAAAAAGATTATAAAGGCTCGTCTCAGTTTTGCCAGAAAACATCTTGACGATCCCAAGACTTTTTGGAAATACTCTGTGGACT